>JBAMJV010000883.1:87500-189912 GCA_037951105.1 Echinarachnius parma | reverse complement strand
GGGAAAGTAGGGTATCTCCTACTTTGTTCGCTTATTTTGTTTGTGTTTACTATAGGTTTTCCCGGACAATTTCATACTTTTCTCACCCAAATTCATACAAGGGTCATTCAAATTCACGCATTTCTTGCTCATGGGCGAATTCGGTAATTCAATTTCACAATCCTAGCATCCGAATTCGTTAACTGGCACCCCGTTTTCAATTTAGAGCAATCAAAATCACTATACGTGCATGCAATTTAATTTCCGGGCACAGATTTTCACGTTCGTGCATTCAAATTCACACGTTCAGATGACCGTGTGAATTTGAATGTACGAACGTAAAATTCTGTGTCCGAAAATGAAATTGAATGAACGCGTAGTGATTTTGATTGCTTTAAATTGAAAATGGGGTGCAAGTAAACAAAATTGGATGCAAGGATTGTGAAATTGAATGACCAAATTCGCCCATGAGCAAGAACGCGTGAATTTGAGTGAGAAAAGTATGAAATTGGCCGGGAAAACCTATATTAAGGGGCACAATCCCTGTGCTTCCCCTGTGCCGCCGCCCCCCCCCCCCACCCTAACCCCACAGCAACGACACTCTCTGGTTCTATCTACTATTACAACATAAATAATAACCATGCCTCTGTATTATTGCACGAATGAATCGTATAATCCGCTCTAAAAAGAGATAGAGACAATTTAATTAAATAGTAAGTCCACATCTAACTAAGATGTGTATTGCTGCTTCAGACACATTATCGCACCGATATTTTTTTCTCTAATTTTAACTTCGATTTATGAAAGGAAAAGCTTAATCTGCAAATAATTCTGCAGAACCATAGTTTATATCATGTTACGTGCTGTATTACAACGTAAATTACGAACAAATTAATTGAGCTTGAACACAACATTTATGGCCCTCAATACACTTTTACCATTGTTAAGTTTAACTTTACCATATCCTTTTTATTCATATTCAGCAAACTAGACATGAATATTTAAAAAATCGGTTTTAAAGAACCAGAAAAATCCAGAAAATGCAACCACAGAAAGAACAATCTAGACAACTGAATTTAAATACAAGTACTTTCCCCGTCTTCCCAAGATGCATCATTCATTTCCGGTTACACTGATCGCCCATCATTTTCCGCCGTTACCGTGCTTGACGCAATATCCGGTCAAATGTTGAATAGTCACACCCGTTTTAAGGTTGGTTTCCTTAGGTTTCCTAAGGTTTCTAAGTTTTCCTATTAAGAGGAGGCGCACACATAATTAAAGGGGACACAATTTAACAACACAAGCAACAGCAGCAATAAACTGTTTGGGCGATTTTGGCGGCAAAACCAGGGTCAAACCGCATGCCTGAGGGTAAAAAGAGGGGGCTCATAGTTATAACATGACAGGAGCCGTCATGTTCAATTCAATTGTGAGCGAGCTTGACGCAATATCCGGTCAATATTCCTGGCTATCTCTTAAATTGCTCCCGAAAGCGTCAAATCATGACGATCACGCAGCCGACACAACATCAACGACTTCATCTATGATTTCAAAGGGCGTGCCCCATTGAAACAAACGGCATGCAGGGAGGGCAAAGAGTGCATGTGAACCTTAGAATGATCAATGGATCAATAATTGATGTTTTAAATATGAGGGCCATGTACGTGCCCAAAATGTGTGCATTTCTTTATGATGTATTAATTATGTATTTGCTTGTTCTTCCTATTTACAGGGAGCAGGGCAAGATTTTTCGGGGGCTTTTTCCAGGCTATGCCCCTCAGCTACTACGCCTTTGCATCGTTTTAAATAATGTCGCATGACATTTTATACATTGCAGTATCAAAGACAGCATGATTTCAGCCTTGCGCGAATGTACACGCTACTTCCGGTGTTCAAATGGCATGTCGGTCACCAATTGTCACGGCTTAGTCCCATCAATAAGATTTGATGTAAGTTTGACCTTGGTCATTATTAGTCTTTTTTTATTGACGGCGTACTTGACGCCTTTTTTGGTGTTGTAGAAACCGTCTTGAACGCGTATTCCGTTGTTTTTTTAAAGATCCTTTACTCTTAAAGTCATGCCTGTAAAGTGTCTAACTCCACGAAAATTACTTGGAGCTTCCTCGTTTCTCTTCTACCGTGTTGTTTAGCTTATGGTAAAAGTAGAATAAAATAGGGTTTGATTTTTTCAAATGTCCCTTTAGTATGAAGATAATTATCATTGAAATCTTTTATTTGAAAAACGTTGATCAACGCTTTTGATAAAAAGTACAATTGTCCTAGCTTAACACGTTCGGATGCAGCACGCGTGGGAACATTCCGGAGATTGAACTTTGAGCCGAGCGAGCACAAATTCCATGAATTCTGTACTACGCCTGTAAACATACACGGGTGCGAATATCTCAAACGGATGATTATTACTGCGACAAATGTATGGCAGACCATCAGTATTCGGGGATAAAATATGAACTCAATATTCGTTTTTTTCACTAGGTAAACAGTGTTCGTTTTCTTTCAAACTTTCACAAATCTTGTATTTTACAATGATATTGATATAGGATTGAAGTCTCAAATGTCATTTTGTGCAATATCTGACACTTTACAGGTATCACTTTAACTACAGATGAGATATTTGGGGTATAGGCATCGTTACATTTCTGTTACAAATTCACGTCCAAAAAGTGTCATGTTATTGTACAAGTCTACTATTTTTTGGTTTGTTTTAAGTTAGAAAGGATTTCCTTAGTTAGAATTATTTCCTTTTCTGAGTAGGTGGGTGTCACTGTCCAATTTTGTTCGTATTATGATGTTGTTGTGTTTGTTGTGGTTTTTTTTGTAGGGGAAAATGCGTAAACATAAAGCATAATAAAGAATGCTCGGTAAAAATGTAATGGCTAAAATGTCAGCAATATATTAAAACCTGCGATATGATTACGTTTTATATACGAGGAATATTCATCAATCACAAAAACTATAGCTCGTGGTGACTTTATTGTTTGTATTTCAAGATTTACTTCTGCGAAAATTACAAAAAAGGTATTTTTGTATAACTTAATTTCCTGGATTAAAACTTTGTCAGTGATATCTTGATTGTTATCGGAGAATTAATACTCATGAATACATTGTGATAATAAAAGTGAACTCTTTACTATCTACCATGTGTATACGCATTAAATTGAGCCCTTTTTAAATTGTTTATATAGATCTATATGGAAGAGAAGATGATACAGGTGATTAATTAACTGAGTAATTAGGTTAACATGATTCATATAGTTAGATATACGCGCCGGCGACTCACGCATGGTAGCAATATTGTTGTTTTAAGGGTCAGCTTTATTCCCATGCGATATCCCGATTTCTTCGTAACCCTGCCTCCGTAATGAGTAAAGCTAATTAATCAAGGCTAATGGACAATATTGCAAATATATCAGTCACTGGAACGTGAGTTATGATCTATCTAGAAATCAAATATTATTTGATCTACAAATTGCAATTACAATCTAAGTGTTATTTTTTAGAATTTGATTGTAATTTCCCTTTTTAGCAGTTTTTAATTTGTTACTGTCCATGGTTACATCGTAAATAAAGGTATCACCATGCGAGAGGATATGATAAAGATTATCTTGGCAACGGGGGAAAATATTAGAAACCTATATAAGTATCAAGAGCTAAGCTTCCAAATGCAATCAAATTCCAGTTAAGAAAATTGGTAAGGCTACAATTGTTTGTATTAAATACAAAATAATGCATTTCAAACGATGTACTTCGCTCATCGCATATCAAGGTACATTTTAAAAGTTATCATTAAAGGTATTCAATATGTCAATATAATGTTTGTTGTTAATGTTTGTTTATTAATTTTGTTATTAGTTGTTTTGAGAAACCTTTAAAAAAAGGTCAACGCAGACACATAATATTTAATGGTAATTCATATTTTATATTTTGCATGCTTACGTTTGTATGATTACATTACTCTATCATTTAATGTCACATATAAAAAGGTATGACCGTACTGAAAATGTATTCATATTCGTCAGCAATGCACATATATCTGGAGAATATAGAAACATGATAGATACATACGAAAAATAATTAAATTCCAACCACAAAACGTCGGTTTTCCGTCTTCAAAAATTATGATTGGAATAAATTATTCTATGTAGGAACTTTTTAGCACCAGCTCTTTGTGTTGACGTCTGGATGTTTATATTAGGTTCCCCTGTATACACAAGTTCCACAATCAATGTTGCAGTCACGCGACTGAGAGTAATACCCGTCACTTGACAGGATACTATAATCCATTATAAATTCAAAATGCTTCCAGTAACTGTTTGTGTTATAACAAATGCACGCACTATGTTCAATAAAATAATAGTATCAAATGAAATTGCGTTCTGTGTTTCTGGTTTTTCTAAGAATCGGTTAGCTACATGTTTAATTCAAAATCCAAGCAGTTATTGTTTATCTAACAGTTCTATTCTCGGTTCGATTAAAAAATATATATACTGCAATGCGTGCTCCGTTTGTGGGTAATCGAATAATCGGTCTTCGTAGTTGTTTTAATTTCTCCCAACAGCATTTCACAATTGGCTGAACCGTTTTTAAAGAGATCCTTGAGTATTGGAACATTATGAGAACAACTTTCGCAAGCGCTTCTGTTTTTGTTAAATACCACGTGAAAGTATTTTAAATGTTGGCTTCTAATAGCCTCCAATCGCCCACGATTTATAAAAATTTGATTTAAAATATTATGGTAATTTTGTTGACGGCGGTCAGCTTCAAAGAGTATCTGATATTCTCATTGTCCCATGTACGCACATCTGTGTGCGCTTAGTGTGACATTTATGCCTTTCTTATTTTATTATTTATTCTTGTTTAATAGTTTAATAGTTTAATGCTCTTCTGTATAATGTAGTGATTTAACTATGATTTAATAGGATTTCATTTACTATTTCGTTCATGGTAACATAGTGAATTCCGAGTACATAATAATGTTCTCGATCTCTTAATGAAATTCTTATTCGTAATATACAAGCACTCCACATTAGCTTTAACATTATAATGCTCAGCAATTAGCTTGACTGTATCACAAGAACGGTGCCTCGAAACACGAGAATTCCCAAACGATCGGCCAGACTACTGTCAACTCAAATACGTGAGTAATTTGGGACATTTAATTAAAAATTACGCGAGTTTGAATCCTCGAAACGTAGGAATTTAGAATCGCCATTTGTGTGTACCACCAATCGTATAGCGTGTGGTATAGGGGAGGGAAGGGAGGAGAGGGGGGGGGGGGGGCGCCATAGTAAAACGTTATGCCCTATACGATTACCCCCCCCCCCCCCCTCACAACCCCAAGCATCCTATATATATATAATCCTTTTTATATTTGTCACAAACTTTTTATTTAGGGACACATAAAAAAAAACCTTGCTACACTGATGCGTCTATATAATATATCGAGATACAAACATTGTGATCAATGCGCTACATTCCCCCCGACCAGCTGACAGCTAGTTTATTTTGTGTTCGCAAAATGTCATGATATCATATTAAGATGTCTTCGTCTTCAGCGCCACCTCCGCAAACTACAAACCAATCCATCATCGATTCGTGACAAGCTCAAACACTGTCAGACAAAAAAGTCATCTCCCGTTCACGCAGCATTTATTATTCGAGGTATTCGATGGTCGCAATGTTCTTTTCTTTAGTATCGCAAACACAAACACTAGCTGATGTATTATGTACAATATTATATCCAACCATGTAATCATCTAATTGGCAAGGGTCTCTTGTTCGAACAAAATCATCTACCTTAAAGTATACATTCATTGAAAATCACAAAATATGAGAATAAAGCATAAAAGTGCTTTTAAGAGTGAGGCAGTGGATCACATAATGACAACTAGTCTCCTTAATAAACAAGGATGATTGAACAGAGTCATTTTAAAAAGGCACTATCGAATTCGTGTTTGTTATCTATCGGACATCGTCTGCTAATGATAACTCAACCACACACTGACGTCACAGTATTTCAGCTGTTTTCGGCGGGATTTTTTTTGATGTCATAATGGGCTTACGAATTACCACTATTTAATGGATGATAACTGCTTAGTAACAATGTTTTGAAACATTTACTTGTAATATTCGTGTTATGGATTGTGTATGAAATATGGTAATATGAGCTGAATCTAAATTCAAAATCAATAAATAGCCCCTTTAAAGGTCGTCATGAGTGGGGATGCTATACACTGCGGTTCGCCATTTTGAACTGGGTTATTGTTATTTAATTTTGTGCTCACTGCATGCATAATACTGAGCGTTTTTATGTGCATTTCACACCGTGAACAAGGCGTTCGCGAGATGGCACCGCTCGTCTGATTTACGAGTCCGAACTACGTTTAATACTCTATTGTGTCTGAATGAGTATGTAGCTAGGTGAGCGCATGAGGAATGTCTTTCCACCAACACATTACGTGTAATGTGAAAATGTGAAGGGAAAAAAAAACAAGTTGTGTATTACTTGAATTCGGGACTAGTACATAATTGGAGACTAGCATATAAATACATGTACTGTATAATTATACATAATTTGATTTTCCTGAAAAATTATTGAGTCATGTTTAAGTAAGTATTGTGGTTATATATTTATAATGTCTATTTCATGATATTTAAGATTTTAAAAATGAATCGATGGCAGTAAGTGAATAATTATATGAAGTTTATTGGGCAGAATAACATTGTTATGATATCATCATACTAAATATAAATAATCAGATGTAATAAAATGTTTATATAGTTCTAACTCCCGAGGAACACGTGTATTTTCACAATTAGTTCACGTTACCATGGCAACCATTTTAATAGGCAACTCGATGGAGACAGGGAGCTCCATTTTCTGCAATTTTTTTTTATACATTATTAGCATTGGCATTGTTTGTACAATTATACGTTACATTGTGACTTGTAGGGCATGTATATAGGGAAAGAAACGAATTTCTCGAAATGCATACAAAATAATATAACCGGACACAATTATGTCTGCTTGGACCCAGGCAAATGGTTTAACCACTTACATACTACAAAGAATACATTCCTGCCAAGTACCCATTTACCTTACACCTGGGTTGAGAGCAGCACTTGTGGATAAAGTATCTTGCTGAAGGACACACATGCTGGGATTGGGAATCGAACCCACGACCCTCGTAATGAAAGACGAATACCCGAACCAATATACCAAGACACTTACACCCCCGCTAGTACGCCCCCACGTTACCGTACCCAGCATTGGAATTTGGATCCGGTGTACACGTCCACTCGTTTTGAAATCACGATACATGTATATCAATAGAACCTATTATACTGCTTATATACAACATTTGTATACTATACCGGTATGGTACAAGTGGTTTCATTTGGTAACTTAGTTCAATTACGTCATCAGCATCAACGTCGTCAACGCCGCTAACCGCCCCCTGATTTCTTTTTGTATCGTACCCCATATATTATATGACGGATATACACACCACTTGTTCAAAGAGCCAGAATAAAATATTAATAACATCTAATAATTATTATGAAATGATCGCATAATACCTTTGACAATTAACTTACATTATGCACTTAACACCGGTATACTTTATACACCCCCTGTTGTAATAGTGTTATTATAACACCCACCCCAACTTTATACGTCGCCCCCTCAAAACCTGATTAAAGGGATCTAGTATTACTGTCAAAATCCACAAAAACATACTTGGAACTGTAACGATTCTCACATAGAGATCGCTGTATTCGTATTTCCAAAAGAAGCATGGAAGCGGTTTCGTTTTTTTCCAAATGTGTTCAGATTTTGAATTATCTATAGGGAGAATTATAACTGTGTTACAAGTCAGTGCAATGAGTAATACCGAATGTAAATTAGTATTTTCGCTCATTACCCGCGGTCATTATGACATTCAACTTATATACCATGAAAATGTTCACGCATCACGTACCAGTGAACATATCAGATCTCAGAAATACACATTTTATCAACCCTTGGTCATTTTCTCTACACGTAAACAAAGTTCCGAGATCCCTTTAATACTAACTCGACATGGACACATATTGGGCTTTAATAAACCAACTCTGTTACGTCCCCTGTGATATAGTATTGCTTTTGGATAAGCTCCTGTATTGTACTAATATGTACCGACTTTATAAAATAAATAATAATCATACATCTTGTATTGGCATTCCTTTTTTTTTCTTTTTGCAAACCAAAGCGTAAGGTAGACATACGATATAAATGTAATATTTCAAAACAGAAATCAAAATGTCAGCATGACATCGCATTTTAATACACAGTGACACAAAATGTCTGTCCGCCTATAAACCATTTAAAAAAGGATTAAAATAGTATGAGGCAGACACCATTAAATATTTATTTATTAAGTATCAAACCTATACTACCTACGGTACGACTATATTGTCGAACCGTAGGTAGTATAGTCAGAATATCGTCAAACAATTTGTTGTTAATGGCAACAACTCTGATAATTACAGTTGGCGACCAATCGTTTATTCTTCCATCAGAAGATAATCTCACTTATCACTTTAATCGTACTTAACTCTCATACACTCTAGGAATCAAATTCGCAATTATCGAAATGATTCACTTAACCATAATTAGTCTGCGGGCTCTGATGAACACACGATCAATTTTAGACGGACCAATTTATCGTAATTTGTAAAATAAATCGAGTTGTTACAAATCCCACCCGCCAAAAGATATGGATGATTGAACAAAGTATATTAAACTACCGAGTGGTGTGATGTCATGTGTGGTGCGATTATGTCAGTAAATTTCATTTTTTTTTTGTATTAATTAAAATCATTACTGTAATTGGAAAATGTGCAAATAAACATGAATATCCAAGCAACCAAATACACAAATAAATTAACAAAAATGTAATTGGTTCAGGTGTAGTGAACTGATTCGTAGTATTTATTATGACAATTTCTTTGTAATCATCATCATTGGGAGACATGCAGTAATGCCTTCTTAAATGTATTAGTATCAAATACAGTCAAACCTGTGAATCATAGTGACCACTGTAGACAGGTTACCTTTAAAGACAGAGTCCATTACTGTTACAGTAATTTTCCCTGCAGTGGATCACTTGAAGTGGCCAAGACAGGTTTTTACTGAAATCACTGTTAATTGTTTCATGTTAATTTGTTCAATAATGAAACAAGAACACAAATTCTATGCCTATATATCATGTAATAATGGTCTCCCAGTCTGACGTCTGATGAGAAATCTACGTCGTAGGCCAAGTTAATTACTTTAATTAAACATAGAGGGATCGAGTAACATTGTCCAAATCCACATGACTTACTTATACCCCCGTCACATATAGCTACGCTCTCGCGCCGCTCCTAATCCCCATTCATAAAATTGCTACGCTCCTAATCCCCATTCATAAATTTGGCAGTGGGAGGCGAAGCATTGTCCGAACGATGATTAAATGACGAATGAATGGGAGGATTATCACACATAGGTGAAAGGATAGCCTCTCATGCATGGACATACAATGGCTCCCTGAACAAAACAGTAGGTCGCCAAAGACTCACGACCGCTTTCGAGCGCTTTCGACATGTCCAAAGCTTAAAAAGCGGTCGTGGGTCGGTCGTGGGTCTAGTCTTTTGTTCAGCGAGCTATTGTCTGTGCATTCATGGAAGGATATCTATTGACACATGTGATATAATCTTCCCATTCAGATCCTCATTGGACAAAAGACATTTTGCAGATACATTCCAGTGATTGTGATCAGCTATTGTCTAGATCGTGGCTAGAGCGTGGCTCTAGTCTGACGCCGCCATTAGAATTCTAGTGCATGGTTCTCTCGTACCTTGTTTTATTCATATTACTAATACGTAGAATCATGAAACTTGTTTTTTTATTTACCTTTCGTTTAAAAGATATTTACGATAGATTAGTGTTTGGATTGGTAATTATCCACTGTGTACAAAGTAAGGGAAATTAAAAAGCGAATATCACTTTGCATTTTCGTTTAATAATTACTCGGCCATAGAGCACCCTTTAAACGTGAAATGTTAACACATTACTTAGTGGACATATCAGATCACAAAAATACACGTTTGTATCAACCATTCATCACTTTTTCCACGTGTCAACAACAATCCTATATCCCTTTAAAGTCGTTCCGGCCGTGCCTTTATCAGCTCGGACACAAGGCCTTTAATATCGAAAGGCTAGCCAAGACCCCAACCGTACACTGCCATTAATTTTGGTGGACCATTTCGCACGACCCAACAACTAAAAAAGGAATACAGCAAACAGAAACCATTGATCAGTCAGTCAATGCAATGTTGCGCGTTTTTATTTGGAATCAAAGAAAGAAAGCGGCACGACGACGTATGTGCTTGCGGCTTAATCGATATGATATGACGCCTGTATAATGCTATGTATAGGTGCAACGATTATCTAAATCTGGGTCTTACATGCACATGCAGTCCCTAATTTTGACTTTTGAATAAGGATGGAAGGTCAGCGGTATAATAATATCATCGTATGAGCTGTTCGTGATTGGTGGTTATTAGGGTAGCAAGGGGTGAGCCATTCCGTGGCTGGTCAAAGAGAGAGGAGGACAATATATGTTTCTTTATTTATTAGAAGCTCATAATATTTTTGTATAAGGTAATTTAAACAATAGTGATATAGTTGATTGGTTTCATATATATTAATCATGCAAGGAGAGGGGTCATGTGGGCAATTATATAGCTGGTAAAGACAAAAGGCGGGGCGGGGGATACCCCCCCCCCCCCCCCTCCCCCCTTCACTCTCCCGAACCCCGTAGCAACACAGTCGAATTCCGGGGTGAGTAAATAATCATTCAAGGTCACTTTAAAATAAACCATTCGAGTGGTTAGAAGAAGGCCCCCTATGTATGCCCACGCAGATCATCCTGTGTCGATCGGACTGGGATTATAACGTTACGAGATTTCGACGTCGATCGGCGGCTCATCGTCGGGTGAAATTCAAGTCCTTGATAACGACTGGTTGATGAAGCTTTGATTGGGGGATTGCCCTGCCTCAACGATCAGTGCTGATCATTCTACTTGATGTGCAGTCTTGATTGCCCGTGGACAGCTTCCGCCGCCCACATCGTTGAGCATCAATAAAAGATGATGAGCAAATAGTGAGAGTGCTCCTATACCGAATCCTCATTGGCGTGGAGCCAAAATCACATACAGCGGGACCAAAGAGGGGGGCATGCCTGCCTTGGGCTCCCCATGAGAGGGGCAACCGAAGCAAAATACAAAAGGCAATTTTAAATTTAACTTTAAAGTTAGTTCGGATTCGTAAATTAGACGCGCGGTGCCGTCTTTTGACATCTTTTGGCATCTTGTGAAGATGTGAACGTATTGTGCACGGCGTCGAACACACACTGACTCAGTGTGCGTGCATACACAAGCCTATAATAGTTTAAAGGTAGTTCAGATTCGTCAAATGAGATGCGCGGCGCCATCTTGCATACGCGTTGCGCACGGTGCGTAATTCACGTTAGCTCAGTGCCATGCGGTGCGCGCAAACTAGCCCAGTTCAAAATGGCGACCCGCTATGTAGCATCCCCACGCTTGATGCCCTTTAAACATTGCAATCCGCGGTGTAGCATCCCCACGCAACACAATCTTTCAAACCACACAGGGTATATGTAAGGAGAAGACGTGGTCTTTATTGACAAGTTCCTGCACAGTGACTTCATGCAACCTGCTTTTCAGGAATCAAGATTGGTTGTCTTTATTGGGCATGCAGACGGTCTTGGTGTACATGTAGGTGGTCTTTGGTGTACACATGAGGTCTCTATATAGCGGGGTAGGGGTGTTTCACACAGATTTTAAGTTGAACGTATAGGCTCATTGTGAACCACCCCCGGGTATGATTGCATCTCGATAATGTACTCCAAAGTCATGCTATGTGGAGGGGGGGGAGGGCGGAGTGATCGAGTGGGGCAAACAACGGAGGTGCAATGGCCCCATTTTCCCCTCGTACCCATTCCCGAATAACGTATACACTATAGTGTAAACCACCACTCCGTCAATACACCACGTGCATGACCCGATGATGATTGGTGTCTTCATTTAACCTAATTCTGAGTGCGTTTAGTCATCATGAACCTACATGTTCACCCTGTGCATGAGACCAATGTTTGATGTTTAAAGAAGTGTAGTCAATACAAAAACAGGACCGAGACCGTTCGTGGCCGAGATCGAGTCCATGCACTGTTTGAGTTGTGTAAGCCAGGGGGGGGGGGGGGGGTCGTTGCCGAGACCAAGACTGAGACGAGGCCGAGGCCAATACCGAGACGAGGCCGATAAAATGGACTTTCTGAATTGGGAGGGGGGTGGGGGTGGTGGTGAGTACGCACCCAAGCCCCCCCCCCCCCCCCCCCTGGCTACAGGCCTTCCCTGTGAGACCAATGTGTTTGATGATCAAAGAAGTGGAGTAAGTATTAAGACATAAATAGCCTACACCATTAAAGTTTCTGACTTTTCTCCTCTTTCCTAGAACAATCCCCCTATAAACATGACAAACCTAAAGTCTTGCACCCCGTCAGACCAATGTTTGATGTTTGAGGAAGTAGAGTATTGAAGTCCATGCATGCATGATCCGTCTTCTGTTGACATTGAAATAAAGAGATATCCCTGGGGATATCTCAACTTCTGTACATCCGTTTCACGTTTCGCTTTTTTGTTTGTTGTTTGTCGGGGGTGGGGGTGGGGGCAAATGATTATACATGTATTGTTAACCGACACGAGGGAGGGAGAACAAGGATTTATACGTTTTAAAAAAGAAGGAAAAAGAAGGAAAAACCTGCATTCAAAACAATACTTAATTTACTGTAAATTATTTATATTTATTTTGTCCACCATGGCGAGTAGTGAAAAGGGAGGAGGGAGGGGGATAGTGACTGCGTGGACTGACGTATGGATTTCCACGAATTTTGACACAGGTATTGAGCCCAGTGATTCGATTATTCAAAGTTAAGACAAGTTTTGTCTCTACAGAACTGGGATCGTACCAGAGCTTACTTCTTCGCACAAATAATCATGTTATGACCATGAAATAATGACTCTTATTCTATAAAAAAATAATTATAATTAAAAATGCCAAAGTACTACTGGGATAGAGAGACTTGACCGCTAGATGACATCCTCTTTGCAAACATAATATCTTGCTCTAACTGAAAAAAGTGCACGACCAGTCAATCAACGAACTGTCAATTTTGCACTCTTCAAACATAATTCGAGCAAATATGTTAGAATAATATTATGGGTTTCGAGCGAAGTTGATGGTAAAGACGAGGGAGATGTACAAATTTAGATTTTTGAAGAATGACACATTGTATAATTGTGCATATTGCGACACCGCGAAAAATGATATAATTCAAGTATTATTTAAATTAAAATTAATGTCGCGTTTATATTACACTTCTCATGCTTAGTTGGGGGAAATCAAGATTTGTTTAATGTTTAATTATATCCCGAATATAAAGTCGAAATAATTTATATTTTCATAGAAGCGATAAAGTAAGTATTGCATTTATAAAATAATTGTATTACGTTTATAAAACATAATAGGTTGTGGAAAGGACATCAAACCTATTATATGAGTATAATATCTAGACATAATAAACAAATACAGACTCGATATTTATCATTGCGAAGGATATATCGAGTATAATCTATATCATATCATGCCATACCGATGCCGCTGACCGAGGAGATATATTATACATAATGCATTGCATATTTTGAACGAGCCTGATTATATGTGACGTATAAATGAAATGTCCAGTTTGATTTTTGTTTCTTGAAAGCCATTAGGAACCCACTTTGAAAGGCTCGCGGCGTCCATGCATATAGGGTCGAGAGCAAGGGGGTACAGGGGTGGGAAAGATGGGGGGGGGGATGTCAGGAGAGAACACAGCGTGTCATAGTGTGAGCGCACTGTGATTCACAATGTGAACACAATGTGATACATGCACCTTCTGTATACAGTGTGATAAATGGTTTATGCTCGCAATTAGTAGCAAAGTGTGCTTACATTGTATTAAGAGTGTGCTCACGGTGTTTAACATGCGTTCATATTTTGTTCACAGTGAGATCAGGGTCTTGACAATGTGTTCACAGTAGTTTTAACGTGCGTTTACAGCATTTTCACAGTGTGTTCAGTGTTTTTACAGTGTGTTCACAGTATGTTAACAGTACTCACCACCCTTGAAAGGAAAAATAACTTGAAGGAAACAAATGCAGCGCCATTTCCAGTTCAGGGCCCCGTTGCAGAAAGAGATACATTCGATTGTAAGTTACAATAAATTGATTGTACGTCAGAAATTTTGCGCGTTTCAACCAATCAGATTCGCGCATTTAGAACACATGATCTGAATTACAATTAATTGTAACTTACAATCGATTGTATCTCTTTCTGCAACGGGACCATTAACAGTTATCCCATGGACAAAATTGCCTACCTACATATTTTGCCTTCATCCTTACTATGTCAAAAATGTTCGCATTTCAGCGTGTGTCTGTCTCTTACTATTACAAGAGTATGCAATGATTCTGAAATATCATGAATGACGGAAAGGGATTCATTAAAGAGATTTATTAAAGGATTTTATCCATAATAAGGTCATAGGGAGGAAGCTAAGACAGAAATGAAGAGAAGGGGATTTCAGAAAATGTAAAATGAAGTCGGGTTTTTATCAGTAATAAGGTCATTTAGTTAAAAGCGGATAAATAGTAGAGAGAATATCGCACACATGACAAAAAGAGATTTTATTCTTAATAAGGGCAAACTTGCACATCAAATTGCAGATAAATCAATGGTTTGAAGGATATCGTATAAATAGAAAAAGAGATTTCATCATTAATAAGGGCAAAACGTATACAAATCTCGTACAGCCGGAAGAAATGTATTGTATGTTCGTCCCTTTTCATTATATGTATCATGCTTATTATAATATAGGATTTCTCGGCCAATTTCGTAAGCTTCTCATTCGTTTTGATAAACGTGTCATTCAATTTCGCGAAATTGAGCTGAAGGCTTGCAATTGTGGTTCAAAATTGCATTTTGTTCATACGATTTAGCTCTTCGGTCAAGTGATTTACCACTTTTAGCATTCAATTTAAAAAAACACGCTATTTACATTCAATTTCGCCAACGGATTTCACGGAAGGCGGTATTACGTAATCACGAATTTTCTCGCTTTAAATTGAATGACAATTTTACGAAATAGAAACACGTTTCAAATCGAATGCAAACAAAATGTTTTCGAATGATCGTTATATGAATTCGAATGCTAAAAAACGAATTTGAACTGCAAAATACAGCTGCGGTGACAAAATCGGCGAAATTGAATGCACTCAAAATGAATTCGCGTGGCCAACTTACGAAATTGACCGAGAAATCCTATATTAAATGACATTTGAAGAGGTAAGTCACTCAAGGTTATTAATTCTTCGAGTTTCAGAAAAATATATATGTGAATAGCGGACCTTGGTGAAAATATACAATAAAGTGAACTTTAATTTATATGGCACAGTAAGCTTTGACCACCAGTGCCTAAAACGTTACATTAATTGTATTTATTTCTCATTCAGTCAGGGTTAATTAAAGGAATATGCACATAGTAGTCATTATGAAGAGGGTTGATAAAATGTGTATTTCTATGATATGATACATCGTCCGGTATGCGATGTGTGAACATTCCATGGTAAATTAATGTTATTTGAACGAGTAATGAGCGATTGTGCAAAATTATATTTACTTAATCATTGCACTAACTTTTTACACACTTGATAATCTCCCAGGGAGACGACGTTCAAATTCGAACACTTCGATCGTAAACCTTTTTATAATAATTATGTTGAAAGAGAAATTCGGAAAAAACGAAAGATGTTTCATGCTTCTATTGGTAATACGAAAACAACGATGTATGGGAACCGCTATAGTTCTAAGTATGTATGTGTGAACCGCTAGAGTTCTAAGTATGTATGTGGGAACCGATATAGAGTTCTAAGTATGTATGTGGGAGCCGCTAGAGTTCTAAGTATGTATGTGGGAACCGCTAGAGGTCTAAGTATGTATGTGGGAACCGCTAGAGTTCTAAGTATCTATGTGGGAACCGCTAGAGGTCTAAGTATGTGTGTGGGAACCGCTAGAGTTCTAAGTATGTATGTGGGAACCGCTAGAGTTCTAAGTATGTATGTGGGAACCGCTAGAGTTCTAAGTATGTATGTGGGAACCGATATAGAGTTCTAAGTATGTATGTGGGAACCGCTAGAGTTCTAAGTTTGTATATGGGAACCGCTAGAGTTCTAAGTATGTATGTGGGAACCGCTAGAGTTCTAAGTATCTATGTGGGAACCGCTAGAGGTCTAAGTATGTATGTGGGAACCGCTAGAGTTCTAAGTATGTATGTGGGAACCGCTAGAGTTCTAAGTATGTATGTGGGAACCGCTAGAGTTCTAAGTATGTATGTGGGAACCGCTAGAGTTCTAAGTATGTATGTGGGAACCGCTAGAGTTCTAAGTATGTATGTGGGAACCGCTAGAGTTCTAAGTATGTATGTGGGAACCGCTAGAGTTCTAAGTATGTATGTGGGAACCGATATAGAGTTCTAAGTATGTATGTGGGAACCGCTAGAGTTCTAAGTATGTATGTGGGAACCGCTAGAGTTCTAAGTAAGCTTTGTGGTTTTTGACAATGTTTCTTGATCCATTTTAGATCTGCAAGAATCTACAGGGTTGAAGGAGACTGATTAATCAGAAAAAAAGGCTCAATATTTAATTTACTAGTATACGCCATGTATTTCGCGTACATAGTTACATTTTCGCGAATCGCTACTTTACGGCAATTTTACGAGTGGTTAAACACGCGTTCGGCTGTTACCAACACGCAGTTTATATTAGGCCGATGTATATGTGTATGTATGATGTATGTGTATGTGCAGTAATGCATGCAATACACGTACATTTGCATTTGGTGTCAATATTTGAGTGTGTTGTTAATTTCGCGATTATTCGCGAAATACGCGCAAATAAAACCCTCGCGAAATATATCGCATATACAGTATATCGCAAAACATAGTGGAACATTTTGTTGGGTTCACAAATCACAGGTAAACGGCATCAATCATTGCAATAAGTATGAACATCTAAAGAACACAATAGCAAATGGCACTAGACACGATTAGCATTTAATGCTATTTTCAGGTCCCATTTATCCTTTTAATATCTATGTTAAACATTCACATTTGATTGTTATATTGATGTACTTTTTATTTGGATAATAAAACATCAAACTCAAAACTCAACTCAAAATAATTGCAAATCCACATTATCATAATTATTTAGCCTGAACATAGATGAACCTACAAAAATAAGCATATTACACTAAAGATTAATGCATATAGATACGTCGTCATGGTCGTATTGAATAGTTGCCATTATTCAAGACCGGTGGTATTTTTTGTATTTTTTTAAATATAAATATGTATAAATAATTGTGTGCGCACACAACATAATTTGGGAGGCTTAGATAGCATAATTATCCTATACAGAGTGATTTAAATAAGGTTGAATAAAAATACCCTTACCAAATTAATAACATGCATTATTTTATTACGATACTGCATATCAATACACATAGTATGCACACAGTTCTCAATTATATACAATTTAATATTGTTACTGAAGTGAACTCTTTTGTAATTCGTGCCACGCGCTAAATATATAATATAGTAACTTGAACTATGCCGGAAAGGCGCGGGGAATGAAATACTAATGGCAACGAGGAAATAGAAACAAAATGGAAACAATCATAATTAATTTACCCTGTCTGACGCTAATCTATAAAGGAGCAATAGATTGTGACAACATATATTGATCAAACTATATGATCGATCAATATTTTCTTTTAAAAATCTATTTTATAATTTACTCATCTGCTCATGCCACGAGAATTACATTGGTAATAAACGGGCTATTAATATAGAGAGGTAAGCAGTAGGGGCGTGGGGACGAGGGGTCGCATGGGTGAGGGACAGTGGGGTAGCTACGGGGGCCGACCACCAACCCCCCCCCCCCCAAAAAAAAAATATAATAATAATAATTTGACAAGATCAAATAAACAACATGAGGGGGAAATCTGTATAAAAAAGCACATAAAGTGTACGCCACTGGAGGGGGGGGGGGGGGGGCTGCCCAAGTGAAGAAACAAAACTATGATAACAATTTATTTATAGAATTCCCAAAAGTTTGTTGCCCCCAATACATTCTGTGCCCCATAACAAAAAAGATAAAAACAAAAATCAGCGGGCTTGTACCTAAAGCCCGGCGCAGACAGAGCTGACTCGACCCGATCCGACTGGTTTTCAGTCGGATTTGCTCTGTGTGCGTTGCCTCATGACTCCGATGTTGCCAGTCAGGATCCAGTCGGGCCCGTTTCAACATGTTGAATCGGGCGCGATGAATCGGACCGACTGTTGCTTTCAGTCGGGTTGATTTGGATCGGGTCGAGCCGGCTCTGTCTGCGCCGGGTTTTATACGCCGGTGAAGATAATTATGTGATGCGAGGGCTCCAACTGTGTGGTTGACATCAGGCAAAAACAATACAACGCACGATCATGATAATACAAATAATGGTTACAGCCACAAATAGCCCTTTGCCTTGGGAAATCCTTGGCCCATATTAATTTTACGAAACCCTGTTATAGATCGTTTTATAAATGCTATGAAACTTGTATGATAGGGTTACAATTGTTTTGTGAGGCTACAAGTGGTCTCTTTATATAGTTGCTTACTATTATGATACAAAGGCTACCACATCAAACTCCGTAGTTGGTAACTAATAAATATACGATGTTCTCGCTGCTTGCTTTAATTCGCGTATCATTGATCATTTAAAATAGACTTAGCATGAAACTAAGCTAGCCGGGTTTCATTTTTAAAGGGAAGTTAACTTGTTTTGAATCGACCAAACCCACTTGCATCCGTAGTGTTTTGTTTTGTTTTGTTGTTTTTGTTGGTCATACCTGGTTGTGGTTGTTTCCTCTTACCTTAGGTATTAGATGGATGAAACTATAGGTACCGTTTTTCGAATTCTATATTTTTTATTGAGATATTAAATGATTTAGTTTGAACAAACAAATCCTGGGGATTATTTCGATTGTTTATACAACCTGATGCCAATGAGCTTATAGCTTATAGCACGTAGCACGTTGCATTTCAATAAGCCTAAATAGTTTGTGTATTGACCAGCATCAATCAACATATACTATAATGGGTGCATTATTTCCTCTCGAAATGATACAATATAGGGCTACTATCCTTCGGAACAATGATTTGAGTTAAGACGATCTGGTTATCAACACAGGAGTAGGATAAATCGTGATAATATCTAGTTGAGACTAATATGTGTTGAAATATGGATGGTTCGTGCGTTGAACAAATGAATAATGCAGTTATATGCAGATAATAGAAACATATAAACACTTCTTGCTATGTAGAGTATAATTCTTTATCATTCACATCATACTACAGTCATGCAAATGCTAGAATGTTGTAATGCTCAACCAACGATATAATTATTATGTTACTGTATTCAACAAAATCATTTTCGAACTGTATACCTCGTTCACAGAACATGTACAGTATGTACAATTGTACAACTGTACAATCACTGATTTTCAACTAGTGGATCCCTCTGTTTCCTATTATGTATGTCTTTATTTTGTAAATGATTATAATTGAATTGCGTATTTTGTTGGAAACGGAAATAATTTGAAATTGAAATTGAAAATTGAGAATTTAAATGTAATACGCACATAAAAATACGTTGTTATTATTATTATTATTATACAAGAGCGAAAAAAAAGTAGTAAAAATCCAACAAAATCCAACTCACTGTCCACATCTTTTGTAATAATTTCCTGTCTAAAGAAGTCATGAAAATTAGGATTCGGGAGGAGTATGATTTTTTTATAATATCATTTTCCCCGTCTAGGTGCCATGTAAATGAGGATTTTGGAGGTGATTATTCGCCAACGGCATGGTCATTTAAATAGTTACTTGAGATAAAGGGGAATTCCAGGCCAGAATAAGTTATTGTGAACATAATATGAAGGACGAGATGAATAATAATCGACGAAAATTTGATCAGAATCAAATGAGAAACAAAAGAGTTATGTCTATTTGCTGCAGATCGTATAGCATCATTTACGAGCAACTCGCTATAGGTAATTGTAAAAGGAGATTCACTTATATTTTCTCATGTTAGTTGCTAAAAATACCTTTTCTCTCTGGCTGATTTTCAAGAGAATATGAAGGAATACTTGTGAGCCAAATATTGTGACACTTTCAAGCATGTAATAGGTTTGTAATTGAGAAAATTTGACTTTTGCTAAACGTGCGTGCACGCATCTAATTGCCGATAGCAGCTCGCAAACGACGTCACACTCTTCAACTATCTCCTTCTTCGACGTGAATAGATTCCGTGAAATACTTTTTTTAAATGAGATATTAACAAATTGACAGTACTTTTGTTTAACACACAGTTGATACTTGACGACAGATTGCATATAACAAGTGAAGAAATGAACACACGTTTGTTTAAAATAGTCTACGTTGTTATTTTTGGTAAATACTCGCTTGTTATGTTATCATAAATGAGCAATGACAACTGTTTTTTACGCACATCAGATAATTGACAACAGATTGTTATAGGTAATGATATAAATATATATATAAATAGGTATTGTTATTTTTAGTCAATAACGACCTAGTTTTTGTTATCAAACATGAAAGGTTAAGTATTTTGTTTTCTTTTAGTATATACTTTACAGCAGAGTTGTTAAATGGAAGAAAAGTGACGTGAAGTGATGTTTGTAAACATATAATAGCAAAGGTTATACCGCGTAGTATTGTTATTTTGGATAGCGTACTGATGAAATAAATACAAACAAAGTGGTCTATATACGGGGAGAAATGTTTACCAACGGCCACGGCCGCACGTGCATGCAACACTCTGTACCGTGTTTTTTTTTACGGGGACTTTCTCATGGACAGTATACATACCCTAGATACAACTACAACTACAAGCCAAACAAAAATATACTGTCTGAAAAAAACCTCTTAATTACCTCCCAAGGGTCATTATACTTTGGCTGCAAATACGTCATTATGCCTGTGTTTACTGTTTTGCCTTGCATGCACATGTTGAACGTTCTCTCTCATCTCTGGTTGAATATATATATACATAGCGTACATGTATTTTACGCGTGTGTGTGCTTGTCTTCTATTAAAAGAATCAAGTAACGTTGTCAAAATCAACAAATTAAACTTTATACTATAAAGTTAGAATTCCAGCGCTTCTTACACACCTCGTTGCATTGGTATTTCCGATAACAGCTTGGAACCGGTGACCGTATTCGGTTTTCCGAATTTCTCTTTCGTTACAAAGATATGTATATTTAGTTATTTGTTGACATTTATTTGTAAATTGTATTTAGTTAATAATTCGTTCATTATGTTGTTGCCCCGCTTACAAGCTATGCTTTCTAAGGGAAACTCAGCCATTTATTAATTTATTTATATTAAAAATTAAAATTAAAAATATTTATTTGGTTGAAATAAATAAATTGAATTGAAATCGATTGATTAAAATGTATGAATTTGAAAGCCTCCCTGGGAGATTTTCAAATGTGCATAAAGTTATGGCAAAGAGTATATATAGGCAATAATAGCATCTGACATTCGTGCTCACTACTCGATCATATGATAGTCATACCGTGGAATGTTCACGCATCACTCAGTGGGAACATCAGGGCCCCGTTGCAGAAAGAGATACAATCGATTTTAAGTTGCGATTAATCAGTCTGATCACGTGTTCTAGATGCACAAATCTGATTGGTTGAAACGCTTAAATTGTAACTTACAATCGATTGTATCTCTTTCTGCAACGGGGCCCATATCACATACAAATATATTTTATTAACTGGGCTTCGTTTTTGCACATGGCAACAAGATCAATAAATCCCTTTAAATAATTGGGCTCGTTGGTTCCGTATTTCCCATTATAGTATATGGCGTATAACATTGGACCCATGCAGGCGGGGCACGAATTCCGATCAGGTGGCAGCTTGTGCGCCCCCCCCCCCCCCCCCAACTAAAAAAGGGGCGCTGTTTTTTCTCTGCAATTATAAGGTATAGAGGGGGAATGCACGACTTTGCAAAGGGGGTCGTGGCAAAACCCACCCACCGTGCCTTCTAGTTTGTTAAGTATATCCCTATACATGTTATCACAACGACATTCTTAATTTGGAACACGTATCTGACGGTCTGAAATGAAAGCGGTGGATTTCTTTGAGTACTAGGTATTTTGTAATGGAGGTGGGGGTAAATCAACGCTGGAGGTTAGTTCGGATTCGTGCATGAATGCCATCTTATGAACGCCTTGCGCACGTAATTCAAATGTATCACCACTACATGACTTGGTATTATTGTTCACAAAACCTTTGTGCTATAGCATCCAGGCCAGCAGATACATTCATACACATTACGGCCAATGTTATTTTACCTCCACATTGAAAAGGTGGGCTATATACGGTATTATAATTTGCAGCACCTTTTCATAAAATATATATAGTCATAGACAAATATAATTCCAAAGATCGTGCTCTCAGTGTCAAGCGGATCATTGGAATATAATTTGGCGACATTGCAACGAGTTCGCGTTGTTTATACTTCAGCCGAAATGATTTACGCGATTTCACGCAATCTAATCGCGATATCTACCAACTCTGTTTAGAATAAAACTCCGTTTGACGAAGTGATGAGTGCAAATTCTAATAAAGTTTTGTTGAAATTGTTGCGTTTTGATTGATGCCCAACGGACGAGATAGGCATCATGATCGTTACGCCAGAACGACTTTTATTCAGTTTATGCCATATACCTTTATTAAAAAAAAGAGTGGTTGCAAATGATAAAAATGCAAGTTAATGACACTTATTTATGTTATAACTCATATATTAACCAACTTGTCCAGTTATTAAGGACATACATTGCGAGACAAACGAATATCACTATAGCGATATTATTTTCGATAATAATTTTGTTCTTTATCATTATATCTGTTTAGTTTTATTCATGAATTCATCGCCGTTCTGGAAAGCAAAAGTACTATTATTACATGTAGAAAAGGAATGAAGTCTGCATTTTTTCACTATATCTTGGAAATCATAACTTGTCCATATTCATTATCTGATTATTGTACTGTCTTGCCTTTATTCTGTTTTATTTTGTATTTTTTGCTTGCCAGGTGAAACAGAAATAATCATGCTATTCGGGCAAAACACACTAGCCCCCAGGTAAACATTTGCTCATCCACACAATTAAAGGGAAAAACCGAACCTAAAAGCATGCTTCTATTGTTAGTATGAAAACAAGGTATGAGAGAACCGCTAGAGTTCCAAATAAGCTTTGAGGATTTGAAAAATTGTTACTTCATCTTTAGATCCCTTTAAGTTCACAGTTTAAAGATTGTTATACGTGGTGATGCAGAGGGCACTGTTCGAAATACTATACACCGCGGATCGAATATTCATTACTAGTCTAGTTTGTCCAAACTTTATATAACACTGAGCAGTATTTCGCACCGCGTGTATTCTTGAAGACGTTTCAGCCCAGTTCAGTTCAGTTCAGTTTATGTTGGACGTGGTGTGGCAAGATTGGTAGAGCGCTCGCTTTCCAAGCGGGAGATCCCGAGTTCGAACCCGGAGTATGCCCATCACGTTTGTCCTTCAGCAAGACAATTAATCCACATTGCTGCTCTCTACCCAGGTGTATAAATGGGGACCCGGTAGGAGGTGAAAGCCTTTATGATAACGATCTTCTCAATGCCCATGAGCCGCTTGGAAGGAATGCTCCCCAGGGGGTGGATATGGTGCACACAATGTGTGCAGGTTTGCATTGTATCCAATGACCGTGGTAATAATATCACTGTAAACATGGTAAAGCGCTTAGAAATGATTATCAATCATATTAGGCGCTATCTATATAAATCGAGTTTATTATTATTATGCTCATCTTAAACCAAATGTCACGTGCGTAACTAATATAATTTACATTTGAATGATGCCACGTACCGCGCGTCTGGTTTTACGAATCCAAAAAACCTTTACAAAACTGGGATGGTGTAAGCTTTAAAATGCTCATCTCTCGCGTGTCCTTGAAAGCTTGGTTGGAGAGAAAGTAGTTTGATTAATTAGCTAAGCTGCTTGATCTTAGAAAAGGCTTCACTTCTGTTAAATAGCAAGTTATTTTAAGCAAAATGGCTTCCTTATAGCTGCAATTGCCCTAATTATACGGATTTAACCCACATAGCTATACTATACCGTTTTGTTCGTTGATTAAATGCACCCGTACATTTGTGTCTTTGTTTTTTTATTGAGAACAAGTGCAATTTGGAATTTTGAAATATTACAGGATGGCTGAAAATGTTAAAATAATGTTGCATGGATGTGGACTCAGAAGGTTTCTCAGAAGGTTAATACTTATAGAGATACGCATATATTAGATGCGTCTATAGTAACCATGGGAATTGGAACATATTTTTCTTATCTCTATGTATATTTCCCTAATATTTACTTTTATTTGTCCAATATGTTTTGGTTTGCCTTATATATAACATAGAAAATGTAAAAATACCGTACATGTAATTGAGTGGGTGATATCACGAGCTTTTTCTTATCATGTTTTTACAGTGCCGATAATAGAGTTAGCAACGGGAACAATAATAATGACTTAATTTTCGTCATTCTATATGTTCGCTAGATCACTCACGCTTAGAACAATGTGATCTTCTTTTGTATGAGTAGAGTATCTTACATTCTTTATATTACATTCGTATGCACGTTTATTCAAGTTCTTTTCTATGCTAAAAACATTGTATTCTCCTTCTGTATGAATATAATAAATTGTGAGCTCCATTTCTAAAAAAATTTGTGTATGGTTCGGAAAGAGAACGAGAAGAATGTGACTTATTTTTCCTTCGTCTATGTTCCCCAGATATTTGACGATATATACATTTATTCAAGTTCTTTTCTTTGCAAAAAAAAACACAACAACATTGTATTTTACTCCATGGAAGCATTGTATAATATGATACGATTGCCTTATTGGCATATCTTGAGTCTACTTGAGAACTTTCTTTCAAGCTAAATTAGTTTAGGGGAACCCTAGAACAATCTACGAAATGGAATAGGAAAGCACGTGAAAAGTAGGAATCTTGTAAGTGATCGAAGAGTGGGGTCGGGCGTATAAAGACTACAATGTGCAATGTTGGTGTGATATCAGCGGTGCAGTCATTTTCATACAACTGTTTGGCTTATATTTCTGCACACAATTTTGTTCAGGTATACATAATTAAGTTGCCATCTGAATGCCTTCTCATAATATTTCAACGCTATGAATCAATAATCAATTTTGGCCAATGTTTTGGGGAACTTTTCCATCACTGCTCCCTAACCCTTTTGATGTGATGGCGACGTATTAAAACCCCAAACATTTATACAAATAAAAAAAAAATTTTCGCTAAACTGCATAACTGGAAAGTGGCAATAGACTGTAATATTCGAGTGGCGTGTTTACTTTTGCTGTATATGATAAACCTTTGTTATAGTCTCCATGGAAACATGATATCATCCCTTAATGAATGAGCGATCGTGTTGCGAGATTCTCTCAAGACTAATCACGCGGAGGTAACATTGTACACTGCCGATGATCGAAAAACAATCATTATGAAAGGGATGAAAGGGCTTTACTACGACGTCGTTTGGTTGAAAGCAATTAAAGACTACACACACAAAATGCATGGAAAAACGCCCCCAAAAAACACACTGAAAAAAGAAGAAGATGATTTGGCAGGATTTGTAATTGTCTTCAAAGAATTATATCGTTCTCGTTCATTTTCAATGTTTGTTTCTCATTGCCCTCTCTCCTTTTCTTCCTTACGTTTGTCCTTACAACAAATAATTCTCACTGAACATGCATGGTTGTACATCATTGGTTTTGTTTAATGATTTTGCACTTTGCGGATGGATATAATGGGCAATCTTAACGTGTATGCACGTTTAGGTATTAACAATATCATTATTACCGTGATTAAAACAAACATATACACACAAACACGGAACAAACTTTATTCCGTTATATCTTATTCCCACTTTAATATCTTCAAGTATTGTATGATAAAGTGCCATGAATATAGTAATAAACAAAGAAAAAACAGATACGGAACCAAACAATCAGACAGAAAACAAACAAGAAGCAAACGAACAGAGTAACAAAACAAACTAACAAACTTTCTTCCCTCATGTCTGATTCTCATCTCTCTAAAAACAAGTCTTGTACACCGTGTTAAGATATACAAACACACAAACAGGCAAACAAACAAACAAACAAACAAACAATCAAACAAACAGACTTACTTCCTTTACATCTAACCCTCTCTCAACAAGTCTTGTACTGGCATGAATATATAAAACTATACTTACTCATAGGGCCATATAATCTGTTATATCGCTGCGCCTGTGTGCACCCGATTACGGTGAGTACTGCCAAGATCACGAAACACCACGACCACCAATTCGTCGTACTCATTCTCCTCTTCGTCCAGGTTGCATTTGTAGTCGACGTCATTTTTAAATCAGCAGTTAGTTCGTAATAATATATAGGCCTGTTCGTTCGCTCGTATAAGCTTCGATCGAGATTCTTAATAGAACCTGCGGATGAGAAGATGGATTGGCTTATTCAAAAGCCCCCAAGCATGCCAAGTGGTCGAGTGACTGCGGGCAAATTGTCTCAATAACCTGAACAAGTTTTACACCGTTTTTTTTTCTTCAAAAATTGTATTCAGTTACTTTGTCGTTTAGAAAACTCACGAAGCAAAAAATAGTTGCCAGCAACCTGTAAAATATTGTTTGTTAGTTTTTATTTGTAGACTTCGATGACGATGACGTCGATGTATACCATGTGCGCTTGATGGTGATAGTACGATGATGCTTGACTCTGGCTGTGATTCGTAGTGATGATGTAAATGATGGACGATTCAAACGTTGATCGCTCGCCGCTAAATCATCAAGAAACTCTCTTCTCTCGGTCTTATTCAACCGGCGCGAGTGGTAGGAACTGAATTTATATGGTTTACGGACGTATTCGCGAGTTGGGTCAGGGAACGCGCGGCGCCGTGAGTGAATGAGTGATTTTGATTGACTTGCTTGCTCGTCACCACTGACTCTAAAGTCATACAAGTGGGCGGGTGTCATTCCGTGAGGCTTTTAACTCCGTGATAGGCTGTCGCATATGACGGGCGTTTAGTGTCAATCAACTTCCACATCAAATTATGAATGTTAATCTATGAAAGTAAAAGTTCCATCGATCTTATTGTTGATTTTGTTTCTTCATAATATAATATCGAACTGTGTTTTCTCATGGTCGATCAGTGATATTAAAATTGAGGTGGACAATAACTGATGTTAAATAACGAACGCACGATCGCACACACAAACGCACACATACATACACATGTGTCTGAAAATACACTCAACAAGTGATTACACACACACACAACCGATCATGTTTTTCTTCAAACACGCAAGTGTGATATGAATCTGGAAAATGTTAATCGAATGATCTCTCAATCGTTTCCACAACCGAGAACGTCATCAGTTCATATGCGTACAGAAACGTATACACACAAACAAACATCAAACGATAGATTGTTTTTTCCTCTCACACATCGGGCGATGTCAGCATTTCCCCGTCAATTAATTCATTAATTATAATTGGACCAATTCGACTTTGTTTGCTTTCTGATTGGTCGATAGCAGACATGATTCGCAGTTGCGTCTGAAAGATAGATAGGCTTCACTGATATCAATCGATATGTATATTTAAGGTCGAAGTTACAGTAATTGGCACTTAATGCTCGCCATACCTGCCTTTCCCCCCACTCAAATGAATCAGCCCAAGAAATGACGGGTCACGTGTCTGAAACCGTTCAATCATACATGACATGTATTTTATTGGGCCATTCAATCTTCCGGCGACATATAATATGTTTTAAACACTATACACTCTATGTGAACGAATATAGGAAAAGGGGAAATATTATGGTTACAAATTATATTTCAGACCCAACTCTATGATTTAAAAGTTGTATTATTTTAATAAAGATATGTATGCATTACTATTAATAACAGTATTGGAATACGCCCTACACAAACGCTTCTGTTAATGTAAAAAGTTGGACAAAAACTATTTTGAAATTGACGATTTGAGCAATAAAATGTTCGAAAAGAAAAAAGCGGATACCCTCCCATGCTTATGAACACTGTGTGCATATTATAAGCTATGTGAAGCCGCGCCGCATGTGAAATGGTCAAGTGTGTAGCCACGGGTACTCAACCCGGCGAAGACGGTCGAACAAGTTGTGAAATTTTGGCCCAATCTCAGCAGCGCGCATGGAACTGTCAACTTGTATTTTCAGTATTGAACGATATTAAGATTCAGATGTTATCATCTAAACCATCTGTTATACTATTTCAACAATATTGATCAAGTAGTTTGGCCAATGTATGTAGATGCTTTTCGTAACTTTCCCAATGCTTATTTTTAACAAGTTAATGTAATTTATTCATTTCATATTGATTGACGCAAATAAGGTGTGGTCCTTATGCTACATATTATAATTACTGTATATGGTTTCTTTGAACTTAGGGGAATTGTATATATATATATGCCATTTTAATTGAAAAGGCTATTGTTTATGGTTAAACTTCTTTTTCATAAAAGTGGACACGTTCATAACTCCATTGGTTACCAAATTTCAAAGAGGAGTACATATTTATTGCCTACATGCACACAGTGTGACATACATTGTTAAAGATTTGTAAGCGTTGGGGTGCCACACTGTGGTTCGCCTTTTTGAACTAGGCTATAGTTTGTGTCATCGATATTGAAGGTTTGTGCGCATTGCATAAAGCTGAGCCAATTTGTTAGCAAGATGGCATCGAGCATCTGATTAACGAGATGAACCACCATTAATACAGCCTGTACGCAGTCTTTTTTAAATTGTTTTATTTAAGTACTTCATAGTAAAACAAAAAATCCGTTTCGTCATTCAATATGGCTTCTTTATATTTTCATTTTTGTGAACATTTTCCTTCCGTTGGTATAAAAAACAACAACCGGAAATTTGTTTGAGATAATATGGACAATCATGACAATTGGTTAAATGTGAATATTCACGCCCATGCACCCCGACAAGAATATAATTTACAAGCATCCAAAAATAGCAGCAAATCTCCATATTATTTACCACCTACAGACATACATTTTATATATATATATATATATCAGCTTGTCAAAGTCATTTTGATGACCAAAAAGGCAATAACCTTGTATTTATTGCCAGTTAATTCATATCAAATGCCTTCTCGCGAATATGGCTGCCAGGGATTTCTGGCATGAAATGCGCTTTGTTCATCAACTATTGATTAATGAACATTAGCCGATAATGATTCACTGCATAGTAACCTATAGCCTAGACATATTTTGCGACTCCTATATTATACCTTTACCACTTTTTGTCGATCTATTCTTTCTTTTCTATCGCAAGGATTTTAATTAGCGGTAAAAGCTGACATTACTTAGTGAGGTACTGAACACGAAATGAATAACTAATCATCCATTCCAAGCGCGGGGCCATTAACCGGAACTAGAATGCTGTTATTGTTTAAGTGCCTTTAATATACGCAGAAACATTATTTTGTACTTTTATGATGAGGCACACCAACATTGGACCGATGGCGATGAAATCCAAAAGTGCTCCGGTGTGACAGGGATAAGTGTCCACCCAGGGATAATTGGCAGTGACGTCATTGGGACAGTTTTAAAATCCTGATTTTGTCCGTTTTCGAGCCTTCATACAGATGGAGACACACATACACACTCCAACACAAACATACACACATACACACATGCATATGGACATCAACCGAACAGTAATTTACTCATTATGTACACTTAACTCATTCATGACGTCACATCGACGCATTTGACGTTACTCATACAACATAAACGTTTTTGTGTGTTTATTCAATAAAATGATTTTGAATAAATATCAATTGAACTGATATGCCACAAAACATTGCTTTTACACGTTACACACACACAAAACCCACATTGACGGAGTAATTTTGACAGATATCCCTTGTTTTAATTTGCCCTGGACACCTGGACAGTTATCCCTGCCACACCTGCATGAATAGATAAATTGATACAAACTTATCATCAAACATACAAACTTATCATCAAACATACAAACACTAAAAGCAAACGAGAGAATATAATTACAGTAATTATTATGACCAGATATCATCAACTTGTTCGCGATTCCCATTACAATTTGTAATCAATTTGACGAAACACTTTACATAATGTGGAGGTGTATGCACTTCCGATATCTTGCAGTTCCGATCGAGGGCGTCTCATATTTAAAGGGACTTACTAAGTAGTAGCATTGTCCAAATCATCAAAATCCAATTGGAATTTTAGCGGTTCCCTCATATATTGTTTTATTCGTATTAACAATAAAAGCATGGGACAGGTTTCGGTTTTTCAAATTTCCATTTCGTTCAAAAGATATTTACGATTGAAGTGTTCGGAAATGAAATTATCTACGGGACCTTTTCAGCCGTGTACAACGTAAGTACAATGAGTAAGTGAATATCCCTCTGCATTTTCGCTCATTTCTCGGCCAAATAACATCCAATTAACTTTAAATGTTCACACATTACTTTCTGGACATATCAGATCAATACACATTTTATTAACCACGCATCACTGACTGAAAAAGAGCACCTGTCAACAAAGTTACTAGATCCCTTTAACAAAATAATAATAGTGTCTATAATAGCGTCATAATTTTGGCTGTGGCAAAGTGTTGCTGAAGTATATCCAAACTATGTTGTATATCCAAATTCGTCCCCGAAACGTCCCCGAATTGTTCGGTCTGGTGTCGGTTTGGGTTCGGTTTGGCGGTGTGACTGCTACATTAGTTTGTACAAAGTTGAAATAATAATAATAATAGGTTCGAATTATACAGGCATACGAAACGTCATGATCTTTTAGATTCCTAGTTTGACCATACATTGCGAGACAAACGAATATCACTAGCGATATTATTTCCGATATGTTGACATAATATGCAAAAACTGATAATGGGTTGATAAAATGTGTATTATTGTGATATGATATGCCCACTGAGTTGTGCGTAAAAAAAAAATCATCAATGCCATAAGTATGGCCGAGTAATGAGCGAAAATGCAAAGTGTTATTTACTACCATTTATTAATGGTAGCAGTGACACCGCCAAACCGAATCCGCTTTATCGGGCACCGACAAAAGCCCGAACTGGGGTTAGCAGTCACACCAAAAGAGACCGACAATTCCGATACCACACTGACACCAAACCGACAGCACCCCGAACGTCCCCGAAACGTCCCCGAATTGTTCGGTCTGGTGTCGGTTTGGGTTCGGTTTGGCGGTGTGACTGCTACATTAGTTTGTACAAAGTTGAAATAATAATAATAATAGGTTCGAATTATACAGGGTGGCCAAAAAAAACAACGGAACGGGGCACTTCCCAAAGTATAGTCAAAGTCAAAGAACAGTCATTTTGGTCGTGTAGTTTTTGTTTTAGGGCGCTGTGAGTGACACCATGTCAGGTTCCCATTTTTGTCAATTTTAACTAAGTCAGTACTTGATAAATCGCACTAACTGCCCGTCATAGCATCAAACAACGAGCAGTACGCGCGCCATTGTTAGTGTGCATTCAGCTGTGTGCTGATAGAATGGGCATAGTTGTTCGATGCTATGACGGGCAGGAAGTGCGATTTATCAAGCGCCGACTTGGTAAAAATTGACAAAAATGGGAACCTGACATGGTGTCACTCACAGCGCCCTAAAACAAAAAGTACAAGACCAAAATGACTGTTCTTGGTATTGTTTTTTATTGGAAAAGACACCCTATCCGATGGACATAATCATTTTGTTCCTATATTTTGGGAAGTGCCCTGTTACGTTTTTGTTTGGCCACCCTGTATAGCGCCTAATATAGGATACAGTGCAAGAAAGCACACATTGTGTGAACACCGGGATTTGAAAGAATGATACCATGTGACAAAGCAAAGCTGGTTTCATACTTAATATAGCATATAATATACATAATATTAGTCAGTGGCGGATCATGGGGGGGTTAGGGGTTTAACCCCCCCCCCCCCCCTTGGGCTGCCAAGTGAAAATGTATCAGTGAAAAAAGTGAGGACAAAAAGTGGAAAAAAATCACTTACGGGGGTTCAAAATAGCAACAACAACAAATCGCCGAGAGGGGGGACACCCCCCTCTCGGACTCTCCCCCCACTCGCCGCTACGCGGCTCGGGTCAACCCCCCAACCTCCCTTAGCAAAAAGCTAGATCCGCCCCTGTTAGTAAGAGGAAAACAACCAGGCATGAAACAACCACACAAATGAGTTTAATTACATCGCATTTACGCATAATTTCGCAGATGAAATTTATATCAACAAAGAAACTTAGTTGGAAACATTCTATGATTATGGTTTCATGATCTTTGTATCTCGATAGTAAGAGTAATTGTTTAGTTATCCAGAGGTTTTGGGTTCAATTCCCGGCGAATCTCAATTTTCAAATTCAAAGCTCGTATTCATAATTCTATTCAATATAAATATATCTACTGTAGAATCAGAATTTAGATTTAAATCATCTTTAAAGGGATCTAGTAACTTTGTTGGCAAGTGCAAAAAGTGATGAGTTGTTAATAAAATGTGTATTAGAGTGATCTCATAATAATGTCCACAAAGTAATGTGTGAACATTTCACGTTAATTTGATGTTTTTTGGCTGAGATAAGAGCAAACATGCAAAGTGATATTCACTAACTCATTGTACTTACTTTGTATATACACAGCATGAAATTATGAGAGAACCACTAGAGTTCCAAGTAAGTTTTGAGGATTTGGATAATGTTACTAAGTCCCTTTAAAATGAAAGTAAGACGAATGAACAAATATGTGATGTATATCTATAATTCATCTGATCATACATTAGATAGAATTATAATTCAATTATTTGTATAAGCTGTTAAAGGTAGTGTTGAGTATTGGTATTTCCCGAAGTGCCCCCCGATATTTGTTGAGAGATAATGCAAAACTGAATGTCAAATTCGAAAGAACATACAATTTTAATGACAGAATAAACTTTATTTGATCAAAATCGGTTCAGAAACGGCTGAAATATCCATAAATATATGTTTATTCAAAATGTTTGTCACCGGCAATCACCAAAAAAAATGCTCGAAGACTACTTTGAAAAAATTTCAGAATAGGTTTTTAAAAAGTCGTTGATGATATCTCTGTTGAATCATTATTTTAACAAACATTAAATGCACAATTTTGTATGAAAAAAAAGGCTAAAACTAATGATTTTTTTTAAATAGCGCCCTCTTGAGTAATTGTTGTAACGGTTCTTTTTTTAAATGATAACCGGGGTTTTACTTTATAGTCGTGTATACTTTTCGAGCATGGTGAAGTAATAACTATTACTTTGTACCGTAATGGTGCCGGTTTTGGTTACTAAAGTTAAGTTTGACCAATACTCAAATATCCCTTTAAGAAGCCATATTCAAATAATCAGTCAACAAGGAGAGACGTTTATCTTTCAGATTCCAAAAATACTTTTTAAAATAATTCTTAGCAAAATAATATTGGTCACACAAAATGAAGACGATTTCAAATTAGCAAGTCGTTCATTTTGCATTTGTACAGATTCAATAATGTCCACAGTCTTTAATATAGAAATGAATGTTGGGGTTGACAGGTGGTCCTCATAACCGCCAAGATTCTTGTAATCTTTCATTACGATCTCCCCCTCAAATGCTATTCTAATTTCACATTTGTATTCTATATTGTATGTATATTTAGTTGTATTTCTTTGATTTGTATGTGATGAAACAAAAATAAAATAGGACAAATTAAAGGGTATAGTTCAGTTTTGGTAAAGAGGGCGCTGCACAAAATAATTTGTTTGTGAGGTAATGAAAAACTGAGTGTAAAGTTTGAAAGAGCATACAATTTTAATGGCAGAATAAACTTTATTTGATCAAAATCGGTTCAGAAACGGCTGAAATATCAATAAATATAACGGATCGTAATAAATCTGGGGCCCAGATTTATTCGATGATTTTTTTTTTTAATTTAAAAAATGCCTACACTTTTTCAAAAATGTTCAAAAGAGGGTTTTAAATAGTTGTTGATGATCTCTCTATCTAATCATTATTTCAACAAAACATCACATGCATAATTTTGTATGAAAAATGGTTGAAACCAATCTTTTTTTAGAGAACGCCCTCTTGTGTTTTAATGGCTCTTTTTTTTAATGATAACAGGCTTTTTGATTAGTCGTTTGTAATTTTCTATACCTTTCGAGCATGGTGGAGTTATAACTGTTAGTTTGTAGTGTTATTGTGCAGGTTTTGGTTACTAAAGCTCAGCCTTACCAAAACTGTACTACCCCTTTAAATTAATGACACGAATAATGGCATACTCACACATTGGTCCAAACAGCCGGTTGGCTCCCTGGCCACGGGCGTGGACCACGTTCATCGCCGCCAGGACTAAGAGCGACAGGAAACACCAAGATCGCAGGACCATCATCGTCCCGGACACTTGGTTCCGAGTAGGCCTTTGCCCCATAGTTGCTGCTCGTTTATCTTAGCCTTCGTCTGTTTCTTCTTTAGCCCTAGCTTCTTACTCCACTGTAACTGGTAAGTTCGTGCTTCTTCTTGACGAATGTGAGTAATAATTGATGATATTATCAGCTAAATTGTGGGTACCTTCGCTAGTTCCTATATATTAGTATTCTTCTTCTCCTCCTGCTTCTTCTTCTTCTTCGTCGTCGTCTTCTTCTTCTCCCTCACTGTTTAACCTTTAGCCCGCTACTGTCGACTAGAGTTACAACGTGACCAGATGAACAGAGTCAACCAGGGAGGCCTCGTATTCGATGACTGTTTGCTGATATCTCCTGATCTGATCTAGACACCGGCTTCGCTCAGTTCTGGACGGTATACATAATTTCCATACACCAATTATTGTATCAAATAAAATAAAACTATTATCTAGCAATCACTCGACTCTGTAACCGCGTCAGCATGCACTCGAACTAGATTACGTTAAGTTACCCTACAAGGTTGTGAGAACTCGTTAACAAAATTCAGCATTGGCATCAGTCTCCGAGAGTCTCAAGGGGGGATACTCGCGATCAAAGGGCTTCACAATCTATAGCTGGTGACAATCACGTATCTATCATCATTTCATGAGCTCTCTGCTCCTTTATAAATGACTCTGACACAATCGCGATGGCTAACCAGACGCCTTTCCATTCGGGAAAAGAAGGAGGAGTCTATTATAATTCCTTCCGCAAGATGACTTTATCATATCTGATATTAGCATTAGTTCACATCAAGTTTGTTCGGCTTGACATAACTTGACAGCTACGTACATGTCCAATCATAAACACCTTTTTTGGGGTATTTTTCTTGACTTGTTGTTGTTGTTGTTTTTTCATTGAAACGCACTGCCCCATTTTGCAACTTTCTGGGAAAATTACGCGCGAAGCAAACAAACAAGTTTTAAAATAATGCAAATTAACCATTTAAGTGCCACTGTCGACTCCAGTCACAATACTCATAGTACCACGGGGTGTTTCACAAAGATCCTAAGTTGAACCTAACTCTAAGTTGGACTTTAAAATTATGGAAAGCCGTTAGTTTCTTTGAAAAATTGTTGTAAAACTCCTTTTTCAAAGGTATAAAATGTTGATTCAAATCATTAATATTTTCTATTATCAAGGATATTTCATGTTCTTCATGCAACATTTATGAAAAGTCTAAAATTCTTGATTTGTTGCTTTTGAATATATTGTATTCAAAGGCTACAAATGGCTTTCCATAAAAGTTAAGTTCAACTTAGAATCTTTGTGAAACACCCCCTGATCTATTCATTTCTCCCCAAATGCACACAATTATATAATGTAAATTTTGTAATAATAATTGTATAGACACTCAGACTTCTTTAATACCAAGCTGAATTCCCTATCGATCCATTGTAATCATCATGTAAACTTGTCTAAAGAATTGGGTCGAGTGGATTCTTGAAATTTAATTTGGCACTTATAGCATCCTTAACCGAGCATGGTTAGAGTGTCCGCCTCATGCACGGGAGGTCCCGGGTTCGAACCCAGACCGGGTCATACCAAAGATTTTTAAAATGGTACCTTCTGTCTTCTAGCCAGGCGCTCGGCATTTATAGAATGGAGAAGGGAAAGTTAATCACACGAGTTACCAGAGGACTGTCCCCATTCTGTACCTATATCGCTACATTTAGCAGACGTGTGGCCTAGGGCTACTGAATCGGAGATAGGCGCCGCCGTATGTGCCAACGTTGGCACGGGAAGGAAAAAAAAAAAAACTTATAGCATCCAACCCCTCCCCTGTAGTCTGTATTATCATTAGTTTGATTGTGCAACCGAAGTTCATAAAATGTCGTTTTAACAATTGATGTACATGCTGTACTATTAGATCGTGTATCATCCAATAATTTTAATAACGAACAAAGTTGGTAACTAAAATCTTTGTGTCCGCTATTTATTTCAGAAAAAAAAAACAACAGCATAAAAACCATGACTGTCGACTCTAGGGTCAACATTGACATTCAAAAGCGTTTTCAACTTCTCTTGTCGATTAACTTGTCCCTCTATAGGGGCCTACTGTATGTTGTCATCCATGAAGTGACGTAGCCAATCATGCCAATGATGGTATCGTGGTCGGATCGGTCGGGGGCTTGCGAATTATATTGGGGACAAACTCTTTAGATTTCTTTATTTTGGGAAGGATTCTCCACTTTTGTTTTGTATTGTTTTCATGAAGTTATTGGGGGGGGGGGGGGGGGGCGTGTGCCCCCATGCCCTCATGATGTCCCCGGCGCCTCCCCACTGTCCCCATGCACAGTGACGTAGCTGGGTCCGACTGGTTGGGCAAGGAGGGGGTGGAACGCGTTTTGTATATTTCTGTATTTTTACGTATGGTTAACCTTGTGTTTTTTGTGTGGGTGTTTTTAGTCAAATTATTTGGGAAGTGCCCCTGAACCGCCCCCCCCCCCCCCCCTTGTGTAGCTACCCTACTGTTCATGCTCATGCATGTCATTGGTGTTGATATTTATTTTAAGCAGGAGAGGGGCGGAGGGGTGCAATTGACCACCCCTTCAAGAATGCTATCTGACGTTGGCACGTGTATTCATTCATAATTTATCAATTATACTTACTCATAATAATCTATAGTGAAATGAATCATTCTACTCCTTGAATTAATAATTATTTAAATGAATGAATCACCGTAAATAATTATATTGGAAGGTCTTAAATATTACATTTGATGGATCATGTTGTTTTTAATAGGCCCTATAACACATTCACACCTCTCCGCAGTCAGCAATTCCCCCTCTTAAATATGTTAAAGGGATCTAGTAACATTGTCAACATTCACAAACTTATAGAACTCTAATGGTTATCTCATGCCTTGTTGTGTTTGTTTTACCAATAGCCTACAAGCATGGAAAGGGTTTGATTTTTTTTGTTTCGAGTTTCTCTTTCGTTCAGTTAAAAAGATCATATTTACGATTGAAGTGTTCGGGATTTTAATTATCTACTGGAAAGTTATAACTGTGTACAAAGTCGGTGCAATGAGTTAGCGAATATCACTTTGTAGTTTCGCTCATTACTCGGCCTTATTACTAAATAACATTTAACGTGAAATTCTCACACCTAACTTAATTTACATTATCAGATCACAAAAATACACATTTTATCAACCATTGATAATTTGTTGCTGTCAACAAAGTAAATAGAGCCCTTTAATATATTTCTTTGATAAATGTAATGACTTTCTTCTACCACCCCGGTCATGAAGCCAGACGAAGTCTCAACGAAACAACTATCGAAACAGATACTTAGTACTGGTTTTCCGGCGGTCTAAACTGCACCTTGCCACTGCAAGTATTTGTATGTATTGTTTATAATTATACTGATTATATACACAATGGAAACAAATAGAACATGAAACAAACAAGCAAGCAGACAAACAAACACACAAACAAAAGACAAACAATTAACTTTTGGTGCGCTGTTTTTTGTTAAAACTTCCATTTCAACTTATATATTTCAAACATACGTAATTATTATTTCCACTTCCTGTCACGCCTACCTCATTATATACGAATTTATAAACAAAATCGTTGTTGTTTTTTCGTTGTATTATTTTTAAAGATGTTTGAAGATCATGTTTTAAAAATATACCTATGTTGACCTCAGGTTTTCTTTTGCATCATCGTTATTGTCGATATTGTTTTGTGAGTATATTTTTGTTGACGGAACGTACGTAATCCGTTCAAGTTATGAGGGTCATCTTCGTCTGTCTATACGGTTTGGTTATGTCGGATATAGTAATGTTACGCTCGGCGGAACAACAGAAAATCGATGAATTACCACTTTCAACATGTTTCTCTATATACCGACCACTGTAGATGTCTTTAGTGGCGTAGCTACGAGGGGGGAATGGAGGGGCGGGGGTACTTGCCTCCTAATAATTGCCCCCTATAATTTTACAAATCAATACAGAGGTATAAGGGTTAAAGGAACGCGACATACATTGGCATGTTTCCTCATTAGTACCACAAATGAAGAAGAAAAAAAATCGTATATGAATACAGAAATATATGTAGAGGGACTCCCTTCCTAAATTCATAATGTGCCCCCCCCCCCTATCAATATTCGTGCGTTACGCCACTGTTCTGATGTCATAATTGATGGAAGTATTTTTTTGACTGATGTCTAACCAACATTTTAAAGACCTATAGTAACTTTGTTGACATGTGCAAAATGTAATGCATGTGGTTGATAAAATGTGTATTGTTGTGATCTGATATGTACACTAAGTAATTATGGGTGAAAATTTCACATTAAATTGATGTTACATGGACAAGTAATGAGCGAAAAATTAATGCAAAGGCATACTCATTGCACTGACTTTGTACACATGTTTAACTTTCCAGTGGATAACTACAAATCCGAACACTTCAATCAAAAATATATTTGTAACGAAAGGGAATTTCGAAAAAAACTCAAACGTGTTCCATGCTTCTAGGTATATGGTAATGCGAATACGGAATACACTATTAAGAGAACCGCTAAAGTTCTAAAAGTACGATTTATACAGATTTGGATTATGTTACTATATCCCCTTTAAATATGAGATGTCTTAGAAAAAACGCGCAGACAACCGTCATTAATTTGTCAAATTCTAATTGCAATCGGTTTAATCGGGCTTGAAAAATCAATAGCATTTTCCAAAAGTCGACGATGACAATAATTATATGAGGGACTCGTTTTAAAAATGACCGTCACTATGCCTTTTAATACGTCAAATCGAAATAATTTCCCTTGTAAACAGTGATTTTCTGTCATCACAAGTTTCGTTTTCCCACTTGAAAATCAATTTTGGGGGGTTCCAATTTACACTTAGCAGTCATTATGATTTTTTGTTTTTATAACCAATACTATAAAATCGCTATTCTCTGATTTGCTGTCATCATAATTATCATTTCCCACCTGTAAAGCAATTTCGGGGGGTTCCTAGATGTAAAAAAATATAAGCAATCATTATAAATGTTTGAAATAACCGACATTATGCCCTTTCCTACGTCAAATCGAAATAATTCCATCCGATAATGTATAGTAAAATGATTTGCTGACATCACAATTTTCAAAGTCCCACCTGAAAATCGATTTCTTGGGGGTTCCTATAGATGTAAACATTATAAGCAATCATTGTGAATGTTTGAAATAACCGACATTATGCTTTTTCCTAGTATGAGCTACGTCAAATCGAAATAATTCCATCATAATTTAGAGTAAAATGATTTGCTGACATCACAATTTTCAATGTCCCACCTGAAAATCGATTTCTTAGGGGTTCTCATCATGTACAGATTATAAGCAATTATTGTGAATGTTTTAAATCGAAATTATTCTCTGATAGTAAAATGATTTGCTGTCATCACAATTTTCATTTCCCACCTGAAAATCTATTTCTTGGAGGTTCCTATGTGAAAAGTATAAGCTATATATATAAACAATCATCGCGAATAAAACAAAAATAGGCGGTACTAACTATGGCACGGGCCTGCAGTCAGCATAACAATGGCAGGGGTCCCCCAAATTGCGTATAATTATGTATTAGGCGGATGAGGGGCGTATCATAACCCTGTAAAACTGACATTCAGGCATATATGACGTCATCATGATCATATTATTATTATTATTATTATTTATTCGGCCAAAATTCAAACAAATCCGGGCAACATTAGTTTTATGTTTGTATTTTAATTCATATATTTGTTTTTGTATTGATTGATTGATGGGTGATTGATTGATTGACTGATTGAATCATGATTGAATGAACAATGGCAGTTGGAGTCATACTTCTCTGGGTGGGACTTTATTCTTTTTTTTAATTTTTACATTTTCATTTTGTTAATGAACTGGATCGACATGTAATATTTTTTTCTGTTGTTTGTTTTATATTGTAGTTTTGTTGTCATGTTCATCATCTGCTGTACAGCGTCACTAATCGTACAGAAGTTCAGACCTATTTTGATGTCAACGAGGGGGAAATATTATTATAAGTTTGTACAACTTTATATTACAGTATAAGCCCACATGTCACAGCCATGGAAGGTATAAACAAAAACAACGATAACAAAAACAACAACGACGAACCATCAGCCAATCAAAACACGTGTTGCAACCTTCAACTCAGTTATTGACCAATAAAAACTTCGGATTCATTGTTCGAATATATCGCGGATCGCGGATCTCGATTTGAAGACGTCACTTTGTCAACAAGAGTGAAAGGTTTCTACCTCATAAATTGATTAATAAGCACGTAAGTACGAACTAAATTATATTTCCATGATAAACTCAATGTAGATGTACACTCAAAGCTCTATTTATAAAAGGAGATGGCCAGCAAGCTCGTCGAGACTGATTGTTTATGCTCGTCTGCTTATAATCAGGGTAGTCCCATACGTGTAAAAAAATGTGGGTCGAATATTAAGTAGGACAAATTTAAACAAACATGTTGTTTAAACTACGAGAATGTGTTATTGTGTGCGAAAATTCTTTACATAGTCTATAAAAAGTAATCATGGTTTCATTGGTCAATTAATAATAGGCCTTATGTGGCTTGTGGAACAGATACACAAGTATGGACAAAGTATTGAATTTCGTGCAATATTGAAACGTCTTTGACTTGTCACTGTCAGTTTGTGAAATTTATAATTATTATTTATAGTTGAAGCTAGCAACCAAAAATTAAATTATACAGGGTGGCCCAGAAATAACGGAACGGGGCACTTCCCAAAATAAAGTAACAAAATGAACATGTCCATTGGATAGGGTGTCCTTGACCTTCACCTTGCCATGAACAACAACGATACCAAGAAAAGTAATTTTGGACGTGTAGTTTTTGTTTTAGGCATGTTAGGGCGCTTTGTCTTTGAGTTTGAGTGAGACCATGACAGGTTCCTATTTTTGTCAATTTTTACCAAGTCAGTGTCTGATAAATGAGACTTACTGCCCGTCATATTAGTGACCAATTAAGCCCATTCTCTCCGTCTCAGCACAGTGCACAAGCGAGTTGCAAAAGCGATACCGTACTGAACGGATAATTATAACCTCTTTGCAACTCGCTTGTGCACTGCGCGCTTGCACCCCTGTGTCAACTTAATGGATCGGTCCAGGTGCGATGACGTAATTATTGCATCTGTGTACGTTAACGGCAGTTTGAACGGCGAAAGACCGAAGAAGAGTGATGGAAAATCGTTGTAAAATCTCCCAAATCGCCGTAATTATAGAATGACATGTATAGCGACACACGAGATCGGTGAGTTAAAGTATTATAGTAGCCCTAAATCATGATAGGGCTACAAATTTCGCGCAAAGTACGAAAATATGTTTTGTTTTTTGTCGAAGTCAACTGATTTTCCGTAAGTCACTTTTTTCCGTAAGTCACTTTTACTGCAGACTTGCGGTGTTCTTGGATCGCACCGACGACCGTATCAGTAGCGTCTATCGCTAGAATGCCGACAGTGAAAATGACAATAATAATGTCAAAGAGGCCATGAAAGCGATAGATTTGTCAATCTAATTCCAGGGGTGGACTAGAGTAGAGTTCGCGAGAGAACCCCAGTCGATCCTGACCATCGGCATCGGCAATCGGACAATGCTTTTCGTATGAGACAGTCACACCTCATGCACGCTAATCAGAATCACGTAAAAATAGCCAAATCTGGTAGTGGTAGGGTTACGGCTTACGCAACTTACGGTCACGTTAAAATAGCCACAGCCTTTTCGTAAATCACAATTTCGTAAATCACCAATTTTTGTGCGTAAAGTTTCAATACACCTGGGCAATTCCACCATAACGGAATTACATTCAGAGACTTTTTTTGCTCATTATTTCATTCCCTGCGCAATATTCTCATGACTTAAGTAAAATTTGATACTTATATAAGTTGCACGGGTAACCAGGCTACAACATGATAGGGAAATGGTTTTATATCTTCCATGTGTTGTTGCACACTAGACCAATATTTGTGACCGTAACGGAATTACCGGAGAATGGAGTTTTTTTTTTGCTACAAGTTTGCGTTGAGTTTCTCTGAAATATAAGACACTTTGAAACTGATTTTATGTATTTTTTCTATCTTGATAATGTCAACTTCATTTTGGAACAAGTACGTGCATAAACAACACAATGATAAGTTCACAAATTCACTTTTTGGAAAAAAAACCACTGTAACGGAATTACACAAATTTGTAACTGAATTACATCTCTGAAAGTTACAAGGAAAACTCAATTATTTTGCACTCAACTTTTCTTACATGCTAATGCAAACATCAAGGCTATCTAGCACTTGAATATAAACCATGATTTGACATATCTGTAAAGAAATATTTGAACTTGTTATGTGTAATATAAATGAAAATATGGCAAAAATACAAATAAGAATGAAATTTGAAAAAAATATTGCTAAACTCCAGCTTTATTTCGGTTTATTTTCAGCTTCATATTAGTAGGCAAGAAATTAAAAAGGATTGCATCAATTAAATGAAAGAAAAATCCTAGAAACTATGTCCACTAAAGTGTGTAACGGAATTACACAACTTGAGCAGTGGGATCAACTTTTCCACAAATCGGTACATGAACAACAAAAAATTCACATTTTAGCTTCAATACTTTTCAAAAATCAATAATTTGACAATAATAACCATATTTGAAGTAAAAAATAGCAACATTTTTTAATTTTTCCTTTACTTCAAGAAAAATGGTTAAATTGTGAAAAAACCCAAAGTAAAAAAAAAAAAAAAGGTACCTACATTATGTGACATGCTAAAGAACTGCACATCATCAATATCAAGAAACATTTAAACAATTTAAAATCACAAACAGGTCAAATAATTCAACTTTCAATGCTATAAAGCCTCGTAAACTTCCTGAATATTGGAAATCTGTTTGAATGGAAATGCATTGTGAATGGGCAATTCCACTGTTACAGAATGACATATAAGTGATTTTTAGCTCTGTTTTCTTAATCATATTTAAAATTCCTTTCACTTCCACAGTTTTTACAACTTTAATAACTGGCAGGGGTACTAGAGGTACAAATCTATAACACTGTAGCGTCAGGAGACCAAAATACAATCATAACGGAAAGGGGTCTTTTATTCAACACTAACTTTGTAATGATTTTCTGCAAAAGCTACCACAAAAAATTCTTCATTGGTAATAAAAACTTATCATTTAAGCAACCCTCGAAATTAGCATAGGCCCGATGGCCCGGGGCCACTAAAAATTGCCGCCGGGCCAGTAAAAAAAATATTTGGTGGCCCGACCGGGCCAGCAAAAAAAAAAATATATATATATATATTTTTATTTATTTATTTTTTTTTGCAGATACAGATACCCAGTAGTCATGTTTAGTCCTGTCTATGGCATGACAAGAGCTTGCTTTTAAATGTAGCATTCAGCAAGTTATACCCTTTTCTCACATACAAAATATTGGTTAGTTAAAAAGTTTCAAGTAAATTGAGCAAGTAATACTGCTGCTAATGAATATTCATACATTCTTGAGCAGCAATACTCATTTTCTAACCAGTTGTCGTAAACAAAAAATTCATATTAAAAATCGTTATTAGTAATTTCAGTTATTTGCGTATTTTGCATATCTAATGAGCATCATAAATATCATATGCTGCTCATGAATATTCATATATTACTACTCAATGTACAACTACCCAATAAATGTGCAATTTGTGTACTAACCACTAATTTTTTTACGTGAGAAAATGTATGTTTATGAATGCTAGACCAGTGGTATTTAAGCATTCCAAAGTGGAAGTGTAATTGTCACTCGTGTGTATTCAATCGCTGTGATTTTTTTATGTTCAAGACAATAAATAAAAAGACATGAAACGCACACATTCATCCTAATTCATGTTTATTTAATTCATCTTACAATGAAACAAAGGGGAATGAAAAAAAGTATTGCCTAATACCCTGAAACTATCAATATGGTTATTGTATGAATTTTACTTTTGTTTTTCCTTATTTTTTTCGGGCCAGTAGATTTTGGTTTCGGGCCACCAAATTTGGAAAAAACTAATTTTACTGGCCCGACCGGGCCACCAACAAAAAAAGTTAATTTCGAGCGTTGATTTAAGTTACAAACTTGAATTTGGTACATCTTTTTTTCCAGAAATGATCTATTTTAACCTCTGAAATTACCTTAAGACAAACGAATGTCACTTTAACGGAATTACGCCTGTGAAATCCACCCATGAAAATGCAATTTCTTGGTTACATTTTTCTGCGTACAGTCTATAGTAAAGAATTTGTATGCATTGTTAATTTGTATGCATTGTTAAACAATGTATGCATCGTTAAACTCTTACATAAGGACCAGAACAAATCCTGAATTTACGTGTGTGCGTAACAGAATTACAAACAAATCAAGATTTGTTATATAATTATAAACTCTTGTTATATTCTAAAATTATTCTTTAAAAATTCATCCTAAAGTGATCATAATTTACTCTCAAATCAATTTAGAATGCGTTTTCATTCATTCCATGAAATACATGTTTATATGATAAGATATTATATATCGTATTCGGATATAAACATGTATGATCCTTTTACAAAAAGTTGGCATATATAAAATATAAAAATCGAATTGCAAAAAATGAAAGACACCTTTAGGAATTCCCATTTGAAAATGCAAATACTTTGTACATCTTCTTTGATCTGCATACAGAAGCACACTGAACACTCAATGTATTCTGACTTTATGATAATGAATCAAACATATCTTAGCCTGTATTATGTATAGTTTTGAATATCTTGAAGCCTATTCTGTATTTATGTTTGATTTTATATGCTTCAGTTTAATACAAATTTACATAATTAATGGTGAGTTATGAGCCCTTAACTGATCAATGATATTCAAATCTACATACAAAATTATTAATATTAAATCTCCTTGAAAGTTGAAGGTATGATTTATATCTTAAAATACATCAATGTAAATTAATGTGAGAAAATAAATGTAGAACCAGTGTCATACTAATGAATGGATATTTTTAAATTTTTGTTATTGTTTTCGTTTTTCCCTTTCTAAAGTACAAACATGAATCTGCTGCATCTTCATAATTTCAGTCAAGTGGGTCTTGCTGGAAACTAATTTAATGATAGAACATTATCATCTCTATTATGTTCATGGAGAAATTAGAGAAATTATCTATCGTGTATCAATTTAGTTAAATCACCATTGATGCAATATGAAGCATGTGAGGTAATGAGTCACATAAAGTAACAATTGTACAGTACATGTATGTATAATGACTTATTGTCTACATGGCTACAGTTCATGCTATTTAAAGGGTATTTCTACATTCAGAACAAGAAAAAAGGTTATTTTCAGCAATATCATTCAATACCTTACAAACCATGTGCATGTAATTCCGTTACGTAACGGAATTACTAATACTGTTACGCCATTTTTGGAAAAAGTAGTGACATTATTTCAGAAAATTATGTTGGAAGTTCTTAGGACTATGGTGAAGGAAGAGAATTCACAATGACATGACTAAAGAACAAGTAATAAGATATTGAGAAAAACTTAAAATGTTTTATCGTAACGGAATTACGATCAAATGTGCATAGATTTTTAAAAATTCTCAAAAAAATATGCAATGAAGTTACTGCCCAATGCTTTACAATTTGTGATTGTTACAACATCGTATGGAAAATATGAGAAAATGAGCAGAAACAGTCATTGAATTAAAAGATTCACTTTATTTTCACAAAATGAAGCTGATTTATGAATAAAAGGTCATAAATTTCTGTTCAATTCAAGCAGAAATATTTGAAAAACCAATCGAGCTATATACAAACGGTTTTTAGTTTCCTAAAATTCAAGTTTTCCTCTATCGATAACAGTTTGATTTAGGGAAGATTGCTCAACTTTGAGAAATGGTGATTATGTATAATACAGCATGCATTTATGTACAATAAAATGCAGGAAACATGAGTTTTTGATAAAATTTTTAATTTGAATTTGAATTTCACCGGCCTGGCCCAATCGGGAAGGTGCTGGTTTCGAGCCTTGTGTAACTATCGGTAGTATGAACATTGTAATGTACGCAAAATCTTTGTTTTTTCCCCTCAAATTCTATAGATTCGTAAGTTCAGTGATGTCTACCACAACCGAATCGGACAGCCTTCCCATGCTTCCTCCCGATGACTCCCCGGGGAGCTCGGTCTCCTCTTGCCTCCAGGACGAGTTTCAGGAGCTTCTCCAGTACGCCGTAGTGACCCCACACTATGACCCCTCGCAGTTGCCTACGACCATGGCTGGCGCTGTCAAGTCATTCCAACCTCACAGACCCATCAAAGACCAGCTGCTCTTTGTAGAGTCAACTGGTAGGTTCCTTTATTCTTCAAATACCCCCATTCCCTGATCTTTCTACATACACCAGCTCCCTACTGTCTGTGATCTTACAGTAGTAAACCTAATCCCACCCCTCTTGGCTTTCCTGTAAAAGGAAAAATTATAATTCCACTTTATAGGGATGATAGCCTTTAAAGGTGATCTGCAAGAACAAATGTATTTCAATGAAGCAAAATATATTTGTTACGTTCATAAATGTATTTAAAAAATCACAATTAATTTATTTAGTGCAGTATATTAAAGGGATCTAGTAACTTTGTTGAGATGTGCAAAAACTGATGAATGGTTGATGCAATGTATACTGTTGTTATCTCATATGTCCTCAGGGTATTGTGTGAAAATTTCAGGTCAAATGGACAATGTATGGCCAAGTAATGAGCGAAAATGCAAAGTGATATTGGGTGATATTCACCAACTCACTGCATTCACTTTGTACAGGGATGAAAATCTCGCCCGGAGATTTTCTTATCTAAATACTTCAATCATACATATCTTTGTAATGAAAGGGAAATTTGAAAAACCGAAAGCTGTCCCATGATTTTATTGTTAATACGAATACAACAAGGTATAAAGGAACCGCTAGAATTACAATTTTATTTTGAGGATTTGGACAATGTTACTAAGTCCCTTTAAATGTTTAATTCTTAGTTTAACTTTGTTTGAGCAGCAGTAGGGCTCTCTTCTAGCAAGAAATCTGGGTGCATAATTCACATTGCATTCAGTCAATGACTTCTATTTAAAAAAAAATTCTTACCCTTATTTGTTTAACCCAGAAGGTAGTGGAGAGTCATCGAGCGAGGCATCTGCCTCTGGTTCAGCCAGGTTAGGGGAGAGTAATGCCGCGACTCGGGGTTCCTTGGACGAGGACCAGAGGCTGTCAGGATCGCAGGAGGAGGAGGCTGCGGCACACCCCAGAGAGAAGGACATGAGGAGAAGAGATCTTTCAGGTACATTTTTACATAGATCTTTAGATTCAGAAAATCTAAAAGTAATTTACGCAAAGTTATGCAGATTGTCTCATGGTTCCGAGGATGAGGGTCAGACCCACCCCTACAAGACAAGGGGTTAACAGCATGCTGCATTAACCCCTTACTCCATTGCCTGGTAAAAAAGCCTGATAGTCAGCTGCCCTCATTGTCCCAGTAAACACTGGGGAAATCCCCTGTCTGCCTAGACTTAAACTAGATGTTTTTCACACTATCAATTTGATGCTGTGTTATGGCTGTAATAGCATAATATGGCTTTGTTCAACAAACAATTATAGCATGTCTTCACTCTAAAGAATTCTTACAAACTTTGAACTATCTATAAGATTAACATGGTCATGATTGAATGAAGGCTTCATTGAATCATGACCATGTTAATCTTATAATAGAATCAAAGCTAGCTGGCTGTAAAGATTAAAGAATTCTTTATAGTCACAGATTGACCTACATTCTTTGTTACGTTTATACAAAAGCTAAACCAGGGCCTATGGCCAGGCAGTCAATTCACACAGTCACAGACAATGGACACAGATGTAAGATCCTTTCAATCACCTTGACATTGAAGTTTTTTTTACCACTGTTCTGCAGTTTCAGTAGGAATTTAAGAATGTTACTGGGCATAAGCCTAAACATGTAAACAACTGGTCTACTTTTGCATTTAGAGGGCAGTACAGCTCTGGCACAGATAACCAGATTGGATCAGATCCATTGCAATATTTCTAAAGATCACAATTCTCAAATAGGAATTAAAAGTACTTTTTACATCAGAAGGCTCAATGTAAGTTTCAAATTGTGTTTAATTCTACCCTCCTACTATCCACAGTTGATTAATTTGGTGAGATAATACTTTATTATAGCTAGAGATAGTTTTACATTTTTGGTAAATCTCACAAATTTGTTTACTGTGCTTTCTATATGGCATTGGTCTTAGGGTGGGTCAGACCCTGTCCGGTTCACAGGATGTGATATCCCAGAGAGAAGACATGACTATTTTTGTACACATTTAACATTCTCCCATGGAGAATTTTATATCCAAACACTTCAAATCTTAAATATCTTTATAACAAAAGCGAAATTCAGAAAACCAAAACCTGTTCCTTGCATAGTATGGTATTACAGCTAGAGTTCTTAGTAAGTTTTGTGGACTTTGACAATGTTACTAGATCCCGTCAAGAGAAGTTTTACGTGCAAATATATGGTACTATGATTCAAACCAATGTATGAGCCAGGATTTTTGTTGTAGGAATCATGATACATTATCCAGTATCCACATGCTTTCATGTAATGTATGAAACAATCATGTTTTTTTAAGGCCACTTTTGTATGAATAAAATGTTTAAGCCAGTAAATGTTTGTTTTGTTTGTGACTCCTTATTGCAGTTACAGTCTCATCCGGTCCAACCGAGTCCTTGATTCACCCTCAGCAGACGACACGCCAAGTTCTGACCAGCTTTAAATATTCTTTGTTGTTTTATATGACATCCTTATTACAGTTACAGTGCAAGATGCAGTCTTATCCAGTCCCATCCGGTCCCACCGAGTCCTTGATTCACCCTCAGCGGACGACACGCCAAGTTCTGACCAGTCCACTCTGACCAACGAATCCAACTCCCCCGTCCCTCAGACCATTGACCAGGATATTGTCAAGATGGAGAAACTGCTAGACAGCTGGAGTCTGGAACTCAAACGTAGCGTCCTGGTGAGTAATGATTTCGCTTATTTCTTTTTATTTATTTCCACCAAATGGGGAGAACACCCTAGATTTTTTTTCATAGGGGGTTCAAAACTGAAATGAAATGTTTGTACAAGTAAAATTCGCAATATAGTTTGCTTGCTTAATTAGGCAACTGACATTCTGTTCAACTACAAGAGTAGAAAGTAGAGTAGTAGTCTGTTCGGGCAAGTAACACTTTATTATGTATGATTTTACTCGCCCAAACAGGCCAGCAGAGAAAAAAAAGTTAGTGTGGAGGCTTGAGTAAATACCCTCATCTACATCTAGAAAAGAAAAGAAAAAAGAAAAAAACAACCACAGCCAAGTGTCCATGCAAATAGTCTCTCTCATCCGAGGTCAGTAATGTTTGCACACTTGGGTTTGGTTTACTGCCAAGGGCAACAAAAGTTTAAGTTTAGTTTGTCCCGAATGGATTAGCACCATTGCATCAAGTTGTTTTCCCTCCATCCCCCTCTCCTTCTCTTCCCTGCTCACAGTCAATACACAATAAATATTTGCACACTTGTTCTCAGGATCATCCCTACCTTGCCTTGTTTGTCCGTGGGTCCTGGGAGAGTACTAGATGATTCACAGAACAATGTCTTAAAGATGTAGGAGCCAAGATGCAGTACAGGACTCTCCTTTACGCTTTTCTTTCAGGTGGTCAAAATGACACATCAAATAGACTCCCAATATATAGTCGTGTATCCTAATGCTTTGGTGGCTAATGAAAGGTTTCTAGTGGCCAAATTTAATTTTTGGTCGCCATAATTGGCACCCAGGCCACTGTTAAGGGGAAGCCCTACAATGTTTTAACCCCCTTTCTCCGTTGTTCCAAAATTAGCATCTCGAGTTTTGATGCATACAGTATGCAGTACACAAGGTTCTCAGATAAATAAATGGTTAAATATATCAAATAGCAGGGACCAGCTCTAGTATAAAAATGCAGTAAGATGAAACATACCGCATAGTGCACATACCTTGTTTTATATTAGGGACTTAGGGATCCTAGACTTGTGTTAAGTATGTCTTGATGTATTAAGTGCCTAATATGATTGATAATCATCTCTATTAATAAAAGCGCTTTGAATTATTACACAAAAGTGCAGAAGGTGAGCTTTGAATATACAGTTCTTCAACTTTTTGCTTATAAAGGGGACTTCCATTTTGAGGAAAAACCGCAGGTTCCATAGAGTTATCAAATTAGATGTTTTAATTTCATATTCATTTTCTTCATTAAATATATTATCTTTCTACAGGCCGAGCTGAGCCAGGCCAAGATTGCTGTTATCGAAAAACACAGGCTTGATATCAAGCTCTTGAAAGAAAGGTAAGGTAAAACAAATATTTAATTAATGTTGCATAGTTTATTACGTGCAATCCAATAACAAAATATGAATGGCTTCATAATCAAACAACATTTACTGTTCATTTATTTCTGAACGATCTAATCATCTTGCATTCTCGTAAATATAGACTTTATTGTAACGTTGCATACTCATCTTAATTACTAAAATGGTATGTTATAAAATATAGAATAAGAATGATAATTTTTGGGAACTGTTGCCAATCTGCAGGCAGCAGAGGGATCTGCGTCAGCTGCAGAAAGTCTGCCTTCTGTATTGCCAATTTTAGACCATGGACATGGTTTTTGTATTGTTCTAGAGCTGGCAGCGCAGAAATTTACAAAACTAAACAAAATACTTTGAACTGTTGACGTTGCCAATTTGCAGGCAGATTAGGGATCTGCGTCAGCTGCAGAACGAGCTGGAGGGCCAGAAGGAGCTGCTGCACACCTTTGAGCAGTCGGTGGGACGCAAGGACCAGATCATCGCCAACCTGACGAGGGTGGTGCAGAAGGAGAAGGACCGGTTCGAGATGCTGCGACGATTCCAGGCGTGGAAGCTGAGACACAGCGAGGACAAAAGACAGGTAATAAAAATAGTACAGTCAAACTGGTCTATAATGACCACCTATGGAAAACAAGATAAGTGGCCACTGTAGACAGGTTCTATAACATTGTTTTTCTCTGCAGAGGATCATTTTTGATGGCCACTATAGGGAGGTTGGCTGCTATAGACAAATGACTGCTATCAAAGAAAGGTTTGACTGTATGTATATGAACATAGATTTGAGTTTTTAGATTTTGAAAGCTAGGTGCAAAAGGAGAAGGGTTGATTTGAGATGCTGCGACTATTCCAGTCGTGGAAACAGAAACAGCAAGGCCAGGCGATGTCACTACAAGCATCAACTGAAGTCGCAGGTGTGGTCAGCATGGCATAGCACCGCTGTGGCTTATCTTTGAAGGAGGTTTGAAAAGACAGCATTGTTTTGATTTTATATGGCACAAACAAATCAGTTTGTATCTTTCTTTCCACCAGGCATTCACCACCAAGCTTGCGCGGCGCCACTACGAGCATCAACTGAAATCGCGGGTGTGGTCGGCGTGGCATAGCATCATCGTTGCCCGCTGGAGGCAGAGGGTGGAGAAGGCGTGCCAGACGAAAGCACAGGAGGTGTGCATGAAGCTCACCAATGACTACGAAGCCAGGATCGCATCCGTAAGTCCCTGTGATGTATATTGAGAGAAATAATCTGACAAAAGTAAAATGGCACATAAAGTCAAATAGAGACAAACTTTGTCAGGGCAAAAATGACCAAAAGTAAAAATGGAGTGTAAGTCAAATAGAACCAAGCTTTCGACCTAGCAGGCAGATCCTTTATCGAGGCACTAATGACAAGTAGCACAACTAAATATGGAACTATATACATAAAACGAGCAAAGTAAGAGAGTAAAACAGGCACAGGATAGAGTAAACAAGAACAAAATGGGAGGACACACAGAGTTAGGTGGGTTAAAGTTAAGACAGGAGCAGACTGGAGTGAACAGGAACAAAAGTGGTGAACTGATATGGGCTAGTCAGGGCAATGATTACTCAAATGTGAAGCTTGGAAATTGGAATTACAATAGGCGAACAAAATTTCGCTTTACCGGGAATTGAACCTGAGGCCTCTAAATTGCTTGACCATTGATCTGACAACTTATAGCTATAAAGCTCTTAAAATGTAGGTACTTCCCCCCAAAACCTCTTCCATGCTCGTGCTAGTAGAGGCTAGATTTATAAACCTGACCCAAAAATGAAGGATAAGATATCAACTTAAAGATATAATTATGCCAGGGATCAATTAACTGAAGTCAAGAGACATTGGCCCGGATTCACAAAGCAGGTTTGTAGGAGGTTTGTACAAACCATGGTTTATCCATGGTCTACATCTATGGAGTGCTGCTCGTATACAAGTAAAACAATTGATAATTTCTAATGATATGACTGTTAGTGCTTGCTAACCAGCAAATTTCACCATGTGAGAAGACAAACATTTATTTGGTGCATTTTGTACCATCAACATTGTTAACCTCCTACAAACCTGCTTTGTGAATCCGGGCCGATATGTTTTCAGGTTGTCTGTACGTACATTTACGTAAGTCGGTACATTTAAACTAGAATTTGTCACAAGCTTGTCACGTGCACAAGTAAGCTCAGGGGAATGTTTCCACAACTCCTGCAGTTCGGCATCCTGATTGCTAGTCCAAGCCTTCACACTAACAGTTTCTCTACTGGCCCATTCCTGCAAGTAAAATAATAAATGTTCAAATTTGACTTGCCCAAACAGAAAATGTATATGCCTGCTTACTTCAAGATGAGATTTGCACATAAAGAATAACTTGTTATTTTTGTAGAACTTGAACTGGTACTGGCACTGCTTATTACAAAGTCGATTCACATGTCCGTTGGTTGAATTTGCTTGTCTTGTGATCGCAGTTTTGTATTTCAATTTAGATTGAAAGAACTCTGGGCTAATTTATAAAAAAAAAAATTATCATTTAAAAAAAAAAAAATTGTTATTACAGAGGAGAGAACTTGGGAAGTCTTATAAAAGAAGTCTAATCAATGTTATCATTTTATAATATCCTGACGTGTTAGAAGTTAATTGAAACTTTATAGTTCAAATACACGCTGATAATCTTTAAATCTATGATGCTACAGACCTTGGGTATGGCTTCATTTGATTAAAACTGGAATCCTAACCTGAAAAACATCCCTGGAAAACATAACGTTAAACGTTGCTGTAAAATTAACTCTTGTTGTCTATTGTTGGCAACAGTGTAATATGGTGACCTTGTTATTTCACTTGACCCATTCCCTTCAGGATTCTAAAATCTCCATAGACTTTGTACACAACCCACTCAGTTCCCATAGTCAAGGGGTTCACTGTAAGGGGTGAAAACATATTTAAATGATATCTTGGTAGGAATTGAGGGTATGTGTAAAGCATGCGCACAGTTTTGAAATAGCCCTGGCTTGAATGCTCTCCAGGGAGTGGAGAGGGTGCATGTTAAGTGCTGGATTGATTTTGGGTGTGTATCCGATGTCCAATGTAATGAATTATATTAAATGCAGGACCCTTTAGGAGAACAGAGCGAAAAGCACTGAAGAGGCTAACCTTGGTTAAACAAAAATAATTTATTAAATACTAACTAATCAAAATATCTTCATAATTCTGTGATCAGTAGTGACTGGAATTCTGTATATATATATATATATATATAATGTACAATGAGCGACAGAATGTCCATGTGATGCGGTACAGAATTACAAATGTATATGATTGACATACAAAAGCATTTCAAAGTTTAACATACTTTTTTGAACCAGCGTCTCAACTTTTTTTCTAAAATCCACAGGTTCAATCTCCTCATTTTCTGCTCCTCTAATCCTCTGATGTATAGATCTGTTAGGGTTTTGAGCATTTTTAGAAGACGAATTAAAGATGAATAACAGTTTTGGGAAAGTTACAGAAAACATTTATATTGGCCACAATAATTGATCAATATTGTTGATTAAGTATTTAAAAAGAACTTGTGTGGTAAAATCCAATGGCTGCATACCAGAAACGCATGTGCGGACCACGTGGACTTACGTGGACTTTTGCACGTAGCGTATGCGCGATTCCGTGTTGGCGATCAATTTTACTGTAAATCAGTTTTATAATTTTGGAAATATATCCATTAGTAGGCGATTTCCTGGCCAAATGTTTATAATCCCATATTAGTAAATTTATACTCTTTCACATGGTTGGTAATAAGAGTGTGCATTTCATTTTTTGCATGTGGGGCATTTCCCATTACTGGCATTTGCCTTTAATCAAAAGAAGGAGAACTAAAACTAAATGATCTCTTTAAAAGTTGTTGTCGACCACGTCCACATGGTATTATAACCATTACTGTCACATTCATTTTGTTGTTATAATAAATAGAAAACATTTTTACTTAAATAATCATGAATTTTAACAATAATTAATGTATCTTTGCAGACTTCATTTAATACCATCGCTTTCATTCTTGTCTTTATTCAATAGTTGAACGAAGCCCTAGAGTGCTCACGAGTCGAGGTGAACAAACTTCACCAAGAGCGGGACCACTACGAGGAGTCGATGAAGAAAGCATTCATGCGCGGAGTGTGCGCCCTCAACATGGAGGCGATGTCCATGTTTCACGAGGGGGAAGGTGCGTGCTACGTTTTATAAGTACCCGTTGGTGTCACTTCGTATTCAAAGGTGTATTAACACATGATCATTCTCAAAGGGGAAAAAATGACCCCCTATTCGCGGCGTTTCAAGTATATTTTTAGAAAATTATACCCCCCTTTTTTAGCAAAAGAACTGGGTACAAATTGGCATACAAATTTGTTTACATTTCAATTACACATAACAAAACTATTTCTAGAGACACTTTTAGTAGTCAAAACAAATATTTATTGTGTCCCATTATGAAAAGGTAGCTTTTTTTCAGATTTTGCAAAAATTATCTTGATATTTGTACCCATTTTTTGTTTCATCTTCGCGAACATAGTAATCTAATATAATATGCATGTATTACCATTTTGTTCATTTCCGCAAACATTGTGGCCCGGATTCAAAAAGGAGGTTTGTACAAACCATGGTTTAAACCATGGTCTACATCTATGGAGTGCCATTTGTAAACTGATGGAGAAAGAATGTAAACTCCTTACTTGTTAACAATGTTGATGGTACACATTTACTAAATGCACCAAATACATGTTTGTCTTCTCATATGGTGAAATTTGCTGGTTAGCAAGCTCTAACAGTCAAATCATTATAAATAATAAATTTTTTTACTTGTATACGAGCAGCACTCCATAGATGTAGACCATGGTTTAAACCATGGTTTGTACAAACCTCCTTTGTGAATCCGGGCCCGTTTGTTTGAAAGCACATGTAATTATTACAACCTTATTTTGCGATATTATGAATGATCATGCGTACACACTACCAATGTGAAAAGAAGAGGCCAGGCTTATAGTGCTTTGTCAGCTCATAATTGTTGACTCATTTTAGTCACAGAATTAAGTTCTTACAAGTTCTTCACATGAATAGCCTTTAATAGCGTCCTCCATTGTGTATATTATTCTTTGAATTTGAAGGAAAGTTAAAGGTAAATAAAAGTCGAACTTTGTATATTTTTATTACAGAGCCCAATGGGAGATCATCTTTTGTTGAACGGGCTACAATGATGAAAAAGTAAATACCAACCAAAAAATGTAGGGCTTTCCAGTTGTACATGTGTACCATTAAGGTGTCACCATTCAATGGATCCCATGTTCATACTTCTCTTTCTCCACCTACATGTTCTTTCCACAAACAGGAGGTGACAGTGGGGGCCAAGGACAGCAGCAGCAGCAGCCAAGGCCCAGAGACCCATCGCAAATGGGCCCTATGCCCACCGGCGCAGCCCCCCAACCTACCCCAGCACCCAGCAGACCCGTCCCCACCCCTCTACCGGCCGCTAGGGGTGTGGATTTCATCGGCCAGGGGGGCGGGGGAGGCTCGAGGGTGACAGCCAGTCAGAGCGCCGCATCGTATTCAACGGTTTCCCAGTCGCAGAGAGGTGGCTTGGGCGGTTCGAAGAAACTGGTAAGTGGAGCTGTTGCTGTGGTTATCCACAGAAATACAATCTATAAATACTAGAAGCCCAACTTATAAGCGTATGACGTTTTAACCACAGATAGGCCGCGCCTTCTGGGTCAATTTTTGTTTACTTATCAGGGTAACCCCTGATGCAAATGAGCTGTCCATCCTAAATGGGTTAAAAGTAGCATACATACTTTTTGCTGAGTGCTTTTCAAGGTGTTTATAATTTAGTAAATGTGAAGATATTTTGTCCATTGGTATGCGTTGATTATAGGACCTAAAAGATAGCATATCAAATAATGTGTAATTCTTATATGCAGAGCGCTGCTCAAGGTGTTATAGTCAATTTGAAGAGATTTAGTTACCCTATAAATTAGTATATGTGGATTATGGGACCTTAAAGATATATTTATTGTAAATTTGAAGAGATTTGCTTGCTCTAATTGGTATGTGCGGATTATGGGACGTAAAAGATACCATACACATAGTTTGTGAATCTTACTAATGTGCAGAGCGCTGATCACGGTGTTTTCATATTTATAGCAACATTGAAGAGATCAATTTACCTTAATTGGTATGTGTAGATTATGAGGCCTAAAAGATAACATACAAACATGGAAGGTGCTGATCGATGTGTTTATACATTTATCATAGATTTGGTGAGATTTGCTTGCTCTAATTGGTATGCCGTGGATCATGGGACCTTGAAGAGACATACATGTACATGCATTGGCAGCCACTTTGTGATATTAATCAGTCTGCAAGATATTGAAGTGATTTACGTAAAGTTTGTAGATCTTCAAATGTCTTGATTTTCCAGGGTTTCAGTATTAATGACAATAGTTCAAGTCGAAGGGATTAATTTCTAACAGCCCAAATTAGACTCATTTCTAGAATTTTAATGCATCTACATGTATTAAAGTGTCTGGCTTCTTCTGAAGGCTGCGTTTAATACCTGTTTGAAGATTTCAATTTCCATTCAGGTTAAATGTTTAAAAACAAAAAATAAAAAATAAAAAAATTGTCAGGCAGCCAGTAGTTTGGTGGGGGGGGGGGGGGGGGGGGGGGGTGGGGTGGTGGTGCATGGGGCTTAATCTCCAATTTTTCAGCTCATGAGACTTCTGCCCTGAGTGAATAAAACAACATTATTGTCATTATTATTACTTTTATCTCTCTGCCAAGTTTCAAGTGTAAGACAGTGACGAGTCTTGAGTGATCTTCAGGCAGCTACTAATTTTGGGGATGGGGGGACTGACTGAACCTCCAATCTTTTAACTTATGTACATGTACATTGAAGATGACCACCCCTTTTGAATTGCTATTATATCTTTCAGCCGAGTTCCAAGTCCAAGACGGTGACGGCTAGAGTGAGTGGTCGGAGCGATATCCAGGCAGCCAGTAGTTTGGGGGGCGTGGGGCTGAACCCCCCGATGGCATCCGTGGTCGTTGAGAGGCACCATCCTGTCACCCAGGTATGATCAGATTAAAGGGATCTAGTACCATTGTCCAATCCACAAAACTCAATTAGAAATCTTCAAATCTAGTGGTTCTCTCATAACGTGTTATATCCGTATTACCAATAGAAGCATGGAACAGGATTTGGTTTTTCAAATTTCCCTTTTGTTAAAAAGATATTTAAGATTGAAGTGTTCAGATTTGTAACTATCCATTGGATAGTCATAACTGTATACCAAGTCAGTGCAATGAGTTAGTGAAAATCATATGCATTTTTGCTCATTACTCGGCCATATAACAACCATTTAACTTGAAATTTTCACCCGTTTCTTAATAATAGTTGACAAATCAGATCACAACAATACACATTTTACCAACCATTCAGCACTCTCTGCACATGCCAACAAAGTTACTAGATCCCTTGTAATTGTAAGGAAAATGTGAATAGTCACAATGCTAGAAATTAATTGTTAAGCCTTGTGGCTAAGTCAGTCAAGTACAAACAAGATCTTTCAAATTCTATTTGCCCGAAACCTCAATCTGGAGGCCCCAAACTAAGACAAACGTTGGAAAACTCTGTTATATTTGGTTGCCCATTTGGGCATGCAGAATTTATCATCAAAGAATTTTGGTGTCCCGAGGTAATATTTTGTGACACTGGTCTTATGTTAATTTCAAGCATTGCATGCCACCACAAAACCCTTATAAACTCATAATTGTTCAGTTTTCTTATTTGAGTATTTCTTAATTCTCCAAAACCTCTGCTTTCCGTTGATATATTTCGGTAATAATAACCTTATCGAAATAAGGGTCAGATATCCAGCAATACATACATGTAGACAGTGCATTGACAAAGCTTTACTATCTTCTTCATTATCTCTTTTCATTTATGAGAGAATAGGTCAATACCCCCTCAAATTTTTATTTTTTAAAAATAAATAAATAACTGAATAAATGAAAAAATTAATTAATGAAGAAAAAAAAATCATCACAAATTGAAGCCCATGCATTAACTTCTATCCTATCCCCTCTCTCTATCTACAGCAAACCATCGGTCACGCTACAGCGGCTCGATACCCAGCCCAGAAACTTCCCTCCAGCATGTCCGTCCACGCATCCAGGTCTGGGGGAGGCCCAACAGCCAGAAAACAGCCCCAAAATATCGCTGGAGCGCCCACCGTGAAAGTGGTTCACTGATCCGATATCAACATTGAGACTGAAACATATCTTTTGTTAGTTTTTCCGATGGCCCGCTCTGCAGGACAAATAAAAATTAAGGAATGCGATATCTTGGTGGCCAGCAAAAGACATTTAGTATTAACCCGTTCCCTTTGAGATTCTGAAATTCCCATAGACTTTGTACACAGCCCACCCGGTTCCCATAAGCAAGGGGGTTAAACCCTGTGTCACATATCACCGGTTAGCGTTAATGGATGCTCGAAGCAGAGCAACACTTTTAATCCGTTCATCTCCGTTCGTATGCGTTTCTTGTTCGGCGAATGCATTTCTTGTCAGTGGATGTCTGTTGTTTTATCTGGCGGAAAGTTTTGTGCATGCAGCAATGGAAACAACTTTCACCACCGGATAATTTGTTTTCACAGATGTTTTATCCACTGGGGCGTCTGTTTGAGCGGATATATGCAACTGTAGAGGGAGGAGGGGTGATAGATAGAAGAGCATAAATCTATCATAATTTTCTCTTTTATGTTTCTTCTTCTATGTAACTACGACTCTTCCACTGCATGTTCATACTCATAAGTAAGACTTTGACAAATCGTCTTTCTTCCTTCGCATCTTTGCGTTCTTATGAATGTGTGCTGAGTTTTGTAGCATATTTTCCCACTGTTATGAGCAGCAGTATTTTTTTTAACCATCATGGACTGTAATGCCATTAATAACGCAAAACAATAAGGACAATATGTTCAAAGATGTATGTAAGGTCTCGTTAATTTTGATACAGAATCCATGACTGACAGTAGATACAGTGTGATGCCGTTCACGTTATTTATAATAGGGTATTTATCTAATCAGTGTCAAATCTAATGATAGCAGAGGATGTTTTTGTTTTTCATTAGGATATTTGTACTTTCTCTCCCAAACAAAAAGAGATTTTCCCTATATTAATATGAAAAGTGTTTTCCATATCAGGGTCATTCTTCGATAAGTGTATATTTTCGACCATCGTGAGGTCGTGAAAATCAAAACTGTTTCTCCACTTTCTTTCTGTGTGTTTAATATATGTTAACATCTGTAGATTAGGGAAATATTGTTTGGCGCGATCTTTAATGGGGCTATGTAATATTTTAAATTTTTTTTATTAACATGTACACTGTTAATGCGTCATCTCCGTCACAACATTTTTGCACAACTAGATCGTCGCATTTTAACTGAAGAACATAATTCACTTCTTATTCAATCTTTGTTTGGAAAGAAAGGGTGACTGTGAAAAGAAAAAAAAACATTGGTCAACCATAATCACATTTTTTTCCTCTAGAGCCACCATTTATACTTCCCTTGCTGAATAAATGGTGAATTTTGCCAAATAGTTTTGCTTTCAATCAGTGTGATGAAATTTTCTCAGGAAATTAGGATGAAGAGAGGTACATGATTACGAGTAAAAAGATCGCTAAAAATACCAATACAAATATTTTTTACCAGAGTTTAATCTTTGTTGAAATTTATGCATTTGAACTCAGCGTGACGGAGATGACTGAAGCGTGTATTTAACATGTTTAAGAATACATTATAATCACATTATAATCACATATAATAATCTAAAATTCATGCAAACTAAGCTTTGTCATAGAATATTTGTCAATTTTGAACAACATTGTGTGTTAATTAACTGAGTTGACAATCCAACTAAAACTCATCATCTCAGTCACAAAAGAGCCGTGACGGAGATGACGCGTGACGGAGATGACTATCAGACACATTTAAAGCGCCGATAGCTAATGGCAATGTATTTAATACAAATGAGCGATAGTGATGTATGGTTGTTCCGTGGGCAAATTCATACAAATGATTAGAAATTCAATCTAACATCTTTATCTAGCTAATATCAATCGTTCGGAGATGATAATCATCATCTCCGTCACGAAAAAAACGTGACAGAGATGATGCGTGACGGAGATGACATTCAGACACATTTAAATCGCTGATAGCTTATAGCAATGTATGCAATACAAATAAGCGATAGTGTTGTATAGTTGTTCCGCGGGCACATTCATACAAATGATTAGAAATTCAATCTAATATCTTTATCTAGCTAATATCAAGCGTTCGGAGATGACGCTTAATAAAGGTACGGACCTGGTTTTTGACAAAGATCTCAAAAAAACAATGTTACTTACCTATAGACCGGGGAAAAAACGTGTCTCTTCTTTCTACTACCTAGTCACCCGACATGTTGCCACCACGATCACTCAAATTTAGCATATTTTTGTACCGTAGATGACGGACTCAAAATGCGTGACGGAGATGACGCAAAATATCGGGACACACAAAACAGATTCCTTTTTTTTTTTTTTTTTTTTAATCGTTGCATGTGTGCGTATTTAATCTTTGTATTCGTAGTCAACTCATAAAATTGAATTTATTAAGGTATATTAGGACAAAAAATATGCATCTTTTTTGAAATGCTATATTATGATATTTTTACATGATGCCATCGGGACATGCGACTTTGAGGGGGGTGGAACATTAAAAAAAATAATTAAAAAAAAAGTATAAGAGTTATCACTTTACTTTTTTTTGTATTAGTTGATTTTGTACTTACTTGTAAGTCAACACAAAGAGATAACAACAAAAAAGCTTTAATTTTTTTTCTATGCGACACCAAAGTAGCGGGACGCAAAACTATACACTTATCGAATGGTTATTAATAAAGTCAGATGAACATTAAGACTAGTAAGTTATTATGGTCTGTTTTAATGATCAGTTTAGAAACATGTTTTTTTCACCTTTTTTTTCTTCTAATGAGCCTATTTTTCTCACTGAAATAGGATGCGCCATACCATGAATGAGAAGTATTTTCTATATCAACTATGATGGCTATAACTTTGGAGAAAAACTAAGACATTTGAGTATCATGGTTGAGGGTCTTTATGAATGGTCACTTGAGAAGCCTTACTGTGTTTTTCCCACTTTTTTATCAGTGAAAACACATTCACATGTTTTCAACTCTTTGTTGGTGAGTTTTATTTTCTCCCCAAAATGAGAAGCACTTGATCCTAGATGAGAAGTGTTTTCAGTAATTATTCACCATCAAGGCTATTAAAAACGTCAGAGAAACTTGTATACCACTCATTAGTTAAAAACAAATATTCATTGTTCAGGGTCTATGATATGACTTTGCATGTTTTTTTACTACTTTTATCAGTTAATACTCCTTCACATGTTTTTAACTCTTTTGTTGATGGGCGTTATAATATTTTCTTCCCAAAATGAGAAACACTTGATACTAGATGAGAAGGGTCTTCAGTCATTGTCCACCATCATGGCTAAAACGTCAGAGAAACTTTACCACTCATTAGATACAAACAAATATTCATGATTCAGCGTCTATGATGATCACTTTAAAAACCTTCACATTTGTTAGAACCAATTTTATCAGCTTATACTCCTTCACATGTTTTCAACTCTTTTGTTGATGACTTTATTTTCTTCCAAAATGAGATGCAATTGATCTTTAATAGATGAGAAGTGTTTTCCAAACTTGATCAATCATGGCTGTAACACTTGGTAACCAGTTTTAAATAATCTGTTTATACTCCTTCACATGTTTTTCAACTTTTTTTGTCGAGCAAAATATTTTCTTCACGAATTGAGGAGCAATTAGCTTCTAAAGTGGAACATCATTATAAATAGCTATGATAATGAATGTTATTTGGCTGGTCCAAGCTCTGTGTGATCTAATGGGGACATTAGGACTGTCTGTTTTATTCTTAAAACTCTTTGGTTTAATAATGAGCTAATTTCCTACACACGTGTTTGGCTCCATATTATGAAGAGTGTTTTCAATATATGTAATCATCATGTCATGAACACAGGTTTAAAAAAAAACACTTTAATAAAAGAAGTTGAGGTGCTACATAACTGGATGTAAATTTAATGATAAATTTCAGATGTACATTTTACCTGAATTTACATTTAATTATTTAAGTGCTGATCTGTACTATAGTTTCATTCTAAGTCCGTTTTGAAGATAGGACTAAGCGACATGTACATGAATTGAAATAAGCAACCGTTTTCCTTTGAATATACATGTAGTAATTTGTATTGGTCACTTTCTCCATACACAGTCATATAAAATACGACTTAGCAGGGTTTCATGAAGCGCTTCCAATTTTACACACCGTGTGATACTAAACAAATTCAAAAACATTTATCAGGTCTAGTTAATGCACTTGATCAGTTGAAATTAGTTGTGTGTTATAGTAATAAATTATATATTTTTAAAAATTGTACAATGTATATTCTATGTAAATGTGTAAATTAACATTAAATGATTGAAATGTATTGCTAAATTTGGAGTCATCGTCTTTTTTGTTCCTTCAATACAACAGTTCTTATCTGAGCCACATTTTTCATTTTTCATTTATACAGACAAATAAGAGCAGCAATCCCGTACTTCTCAGTACTGGATTGCATAAAGAAATGGACTAATATTAGCACTGGAAATCCAAATGGATCTCCATCCAGCGCTGTGCCGGCAGGCAGCGCTGACTGCTAATGCAAACTCATTTCAGTGCCGGGGTTTGAACCAGGGATCTCGCCCTCGAGAGGCAAGAGCTTGATCCAATATACCACGACACCTTCACAGAACTGTAACGTGTTTGAGGTTTTAAAAACCCTTCATTGCTTTAGATTTTAAAAATTAAATTAAATACTCTCAGATTTTTACAGTACTGCAATTAATAGGATTTGAACCAGGGACCTCTCTATTTAGAGCCGAAAGCTCTGTCCGATATACCACGACCCCTCCACAGAAATTAAAGTAGTTTTGTAGTTATATAAACCATATACACCATCTTGTTTAAACAAATTTTTTTTTAAATCAATGAAACATCTCTTTTGGCAGCCATCCCATAACGGGATTTGATTGGTATTCTCGTTATTATATACCTAGAATCCAATGCAATATTGATTCTTCTTCAGTGGATTTGAACCAGGGACCTCGAGCGTGCCAGGCAGTTCTCTATCCACTGAACCGTCTTGGATTCTTACTTTGGTTGATATCCTAGAATCCAATGTAAAATAAGAGAACAAAAGTAACTTGTTCTTTATATGCCAGGATTTGAACCCAGTACGTCTAGCAAACAAGGCAGACTCTCTACCCAATGTCAACATTCATGTTCTTTTGCCAGATTCCCTATTCTCTTCCGACGGGAGTTGAACCCTAAACCTCTAGCACACAAGCAAGCTAAGACATGTGTCTAGTATTGGTTGAATGTAAAAACTTAATAATTTGCAATGTATGTGTGGGACCATGAAAACGTTACCTTATCATAACCAGGGCCCCGTTGCAGAAAGAGTTGCAATCGATTGTAAAGTCAGAAAAGTAAACAAATATGCACATTTTAACCAATCATATTTTGGGAATTTAGTCACATGATCTGACTTGCAATTACAAATGTAACTGCAACTTTACAATCAATCGCAACTCTTTCTGCAACAGGGCCCAGGTCATATTGTGTTGTCAGGAACGAAAAACAACAGTATAAAGAGCTGGGTGTAGCAAAAATGCCATTGTTATATAAAAGAGGTTTATGTTTATATCAGAGTTCTTCCTATTCAAATACAGTCCCACATACAACAAACACAACAAAACACATACTGACACATATGCAGAAAGTATGACACTATAGCCAATTTATTTACAATTTTATCATAAGTTTATTTTGTACATTTTCCATTTTTAATAATATACAAAGCTGGTTCATCTCACGTTTATTAAATACAGTTTGAACACAACCCAAATATCTGGCTTCGGTTCTCTGCAATTCATTCAAACAAATAGTTCAATTTTATTACAAACACCTACACTGTTCGCTTCCGACAAGCACAGCTGTTATAATTTAAATCATGTACAAGTCATTCATGACGTCATGTCAAGACAAAACCCAAAATTTACATCTTTCAAAGCAAAAATAAAAACAAGATAATTATTACATTCAATTAAAATGATTGAACAGAAATTAAATACACGTAATGAATAACACTGCTCAACAAATATATATTTAAGTTGATTTGAATAGAAATGATAATTCTTTGGTTCAAAACGAAAAGAAAAAAAATAGCACTACAAAATTTTGTTCATTTGTAATCATAATAATTCTGATGAACAGTTATAAATAATGGAACATACATTAATTCATCAATATATATTCATCAATATATATGTCTACAAATAGGAATAAAGAATGAAAATGAACAATTCAAGATCAAAATGGTCTTCTACTTTTTAAAGTAGTTTCTTGTTTCTTATAATTATATCAGTAAAATTTACGTTCAAAATATGCCATTTAATCCGATAAATTTATCCTCAAATTATTGTTAAAACTGACTTTCAACCATCAACTCTTCTGTCTATGTAAACCGGACCTTCCTAGAATATTGTAATCTGAATGCATACCAAAATAAATTGAGAAAACCTTGACAAATTAAATTCTGAATACACATTACTGAAGTGGAATAGCAAAATAAGTACATTTAATTGTGAATATTTGAAAGATCATGTGCTGAAGATACGTTTATTCAACAAAAATGAGATTCCTTCTTGACCATTAATAGCAGTTATCAAGTATTCATATTTGTGAAGGACTTTCTGTTGTACAAGGAGGATGGGGCGGCCTATTGTCGACCCCCCCCCCCCCCCCCCCCTTTCCTAAAAATGAAAAGACATTCCTGCATATTGATACCCATGACAATTATGAATTTTTAAGAAATCTCCAAAAGGGCATTTCCATTCTTAATCCTTAACCTGTCCTGCAGGATACCATGCGTATATTCTAATACTTCATATACTTCAGAATATGACAATATATGGACGATAAATTGATTAGAAGTTGCGGTTTATTTATTTCTACTTATTATTGTTGATAAATTAATTCCATAAATCACTAACTAAGTTGAATAGTTTGCTCTATTATCATTTCCTTTTTGTGAATTTAAATTCTTAAATTCTTAAACATAAGTAATTCTATCAAATAAATACGGAACCATATCATAACAACAAATATAATTTAAATTAGACAATATCAAATGATTATGAATATTTCATTGATGACTGACTATAATAGGGGATTGAAAGCATTAGATCGGAAAGATACAACATGCATATCCTACCATAAGGAGTATCATTCGAAAGGGTTTCAAAGACCAGGATTCCTAAATCATATTTGTGTTAACTTAAAAAACATTGTAGATTGTATACATCTGAACTAATAAAATGTGGCTTGAATAGTTGATCAAATGTAACCAACATAGTAGCTTTAAACTGGTATAGAACAAATCTAGTCAGTTATACAAGCTGTTTTGCCTCGAGAGAAGAAGCTAAAATATATACTGGCCCAAACATGCTGCCACAGACATTATAATTAGAACAATATTAAAGGATCATATCAAAATGAAAGAGAGATTGTATAATCATACTGCTTTTTATCACATACAAGCAATCATACAGAGAAGAATACAATTAAAACAAATAAGTTAGAATGAAATCAAGTTTGTGTAAGTAAGTGCAGCAAAAATACAATAATTTATCAATCCATTTTTATAATAGCAATCTGAAATAGGAATAAAGAAATCTTACGCAAGAAAATAAATACTTTTTTAGGAAAAGAAAATCCACCGTTGATCATGCACCTTAACTCCAATACATCTGTACTAAGTAATAGAATAAAGTGATCTTGGGATGAATAAACAAGTTAATTGTGACCAACTTCATCAAAAAGAGCCATTTGCAGTAAGAGTTTGATTTATAGATATATTGTTTTTTCTCTAGTCACTAGCTTTACAGGTAATAGAGAGCACTGACTGAGTTTTGTAAAGTAAGAAAAAACATGCACTAATTTATTATAAGTCTTCATGAATACTGTTGAAATATCAACAGAATTATATTTGCATGATTAAACCTAAATAATTGTCATAACCCATCAAGGACAGCGTCCCACATATTTGTGGGTTGGTAGTCCTACACTTCAGCAAGAAAATACAAAGTTATATGAAGTATATAAGGAGGAGCATAAATTTCTCTATTTTTAAACCCCTATTGCGTTACTCTACCTGCTTTAGTTATTTTTTAATGATTTGTATTATTGCATAGATCGTGCCGGATTTTGTTCTTTACTAAAGGTTCTTTTGCATGGATCATTTAAAACCAACCAGAACACTCAACAAAAGATAAGGAAAGAACTAGTACCCTAGTTTATTACCTTTTATTTAATTTTACCTGGAATTAATCCTCTCGCAATAACAATGTATGTCAATCCATTGAGTTAATATTAAGGTTTTCAATAAAGAGAGCTTAAGAGGGGATTTGGGAAATCATTTTCAGGAGCAAATCCATTTTTACAAGTTTTGCTTTTGTAAACAGTACAATGAACAAAATGTGATGGGAAAATACCCACTAAAACACCATTTCCTTCATCATATGGCTTCAGGATGTCAACTCATGATTTTGGATGATCAAAAAAATAAGAAATTCATTTCTTTCAAAGGAATTCTTATTTCAAAAAAACAATTATCATTTACAATCATTAATTGAAACAATGGCTTCTTTCGATTAAGTTTATCACAATCTTTAAATAAACCCAGACCAAAGTGAAGGTAGATCCGTCAACAAAATTATAAATATCAAAAAAGTACCTACACGTACATAGAAATTGATTAATAATCATGGAGATAAAATATAGTACTGAATACGAGATAGTCAAAATCTGTTTTTTCTCCTCTTTCTATGTAAGTCGTGATACTGTGTACAGGTGAATACATGATGTGCGTTGCATTACATAACTATGCAAGATATTCACATTGGGTTTCTCCAATTCAGTGTGCATGTGAATCGTATCTTGTCAAATAACAATACATGTACATTTCCAAATTGTTTTCCAAATACTTTTACAACATGGCAACATTAATTTGGCATACCCTACACCACTCAAACAATTAACCTGTTCCCAACGAGTTTATGAAATCCCCATAGACTTTGTACACAACCCACTCGGTTCCCGTGGTCAAGGGGTTAACCTGTTCCCTAGTAGATATTGCAATGCCTATATAGAGTAAATACAGGTCCCATCGGTTCCTGTCGGTTCCCATCGGTTCCCGTAGGCAATGGGTGACCGCAACCTTTTAATAAAGTGAAGTCACAATCCAAGATACAGTAGTTTTAATTACGGCTACAATTTATCAATGTAAAATCACAAGTCACGAGTCAGTGGTAAAAATACATTAGATTAAATTAGATTCATTCAATTCAATGTTCAATTTAATTCAATTGGAGAGTGGTTAACATTTGTTTAAATGTTTTTTTCAACTCATGTGAACACCTTTTGGGACCTGAAATTGATACGGAGATCATAAATCAATAACACAGAGGAAATCCAATGCAGAAATGGTTACAGTACTAGTACAAAACACATTCAATGCAACCTCCTCTTCATAACAACTTCTCCACTTACATGCAAGCCCTTTGCAATTTTCCAATTATTATTTCTCATCAACTTAAAACAATTTTTCCAATTATTAGCAGAATGAATACAATGTGGTTGAGTGTTATTTTATGCATTTATTGTATAGTTTTTGTTTTCATAAGAAAATGCTACTTTATTTCCAAAAGTTAAGACATTTCAGATGAGTTCTAGACAAAAGGAAAGATACCAATGATGATATACAGAATACAGGGAAAGATCTATATCCAATTAGTATCAAAGAGGGGCCATTTCATTAATTAGTTTAATAGTGTATTAAATAATATGCAATATAATAGCAAAATATATATCAGGATCTAAAATTATAACCAAGAAAATATATATAATTTGATATTAGTTGCACCCAATATGAGTAATAAAAACGCAGTACCACCAAGAGTCCATTACAATATTTTGCAACCATTGTAATAAACCAACAGCACCAAGAGTCCATTCGAAAGCATCCTTTGTTTAATATTTTTAAAAGGTTGTATAAATAAACAGAGCAGCCTTTTAATACAGTGGAACCTCTTTATATCGAGATCTGTTATAACGAGGTACCTGATATAGCGTGGTAATTTCACAGGTTCGATGTACTTTATTATTTTAGCCCTGATAGAACAAGATATCTGATAACGGGCCCAAGGTACTCGTTTTAATGAGGTTTCACTGTATATATTTGTATAAAATACTATTCTCCAAATCAATGTTGTGATCTTGAGCTGATGTCACAACTAGACCCTGCACTGTCCACCCTTCAATGTAGATTCACTTCCAGATTAATATGTGGATTAGACCAATTGATCCACGGAATACAATTTTTAACACTATTGCAAATTCCAAATTCAGTCGATGGATGAAATTTAGACCATGGACATTGAGGATGCAACAAAGATGCAGTTTAATCCTTGGTTTATACTAAACCCGCTTTGAGGAATCGGTCAGCAGTGCACTTATGGTACTACAGTGGAACCTCATTATAAAGAGCTCTATTTATAAGGTCATTTTGCTGGTCCCAGCTATTCATATATTCTTTTTATATTTTGTTTCACCCCGATCTTATGAGATGTCTCATATAACAAGGTAATAATAATAATAACTGTCCATTTTTATATAGCACTTTATCATCAAAGTCTTCACGCGCTCAGAGCACTATTACCTAGGGTCTCATTATAATCAGTTTCCACTGTAGCACAAGGGCCTTGTTATAATGAGTTTCCACTGTAGCAAAAGGGCCTTGTTACAATGAGTTTCCACTGTAACAGAGCTATAAATCATAATGCTGTGGGCCCGATGTAGATGGTGTGCTTCGTGTTTGGACGGGGGAACTCCTGGTGCATTTGCGGATGTGGGATGCCAGGGCCGGGGGTGGGGTGCTGTTGTGAGGGCACCGCCCTAGGACTGACTGAATTGCCCCCCTCCCCTCCTAATCCTACTCGACCACCATCCCCTCCTTCTCCTCCCTCCCCCACCCCACCGGCCGCTGCTCCTGGGGCTGGAGGCCCCTGGCCGGGGGATGTTATGGAGGAAGAGGAGGAAGAGAAGGAGTTAGATGAAGATGGAGCTGATGATGATGAGGAGGAGGAGGAGGAAGATGATGAGGAAGAAGTTGGAGGTGCTCTCGATGTTTCCACGATGGTACTACAAGTTGCTGCATGCTGCGGAGCGGCCGGTTGCTGGCTTGCGCTGTTAGGGGTGGAAGGAAAGAGTCGGGTGCACAGATAAATAATTTGGAAGAAATGATTATGCGTGCTTTAATATTATAATGAAGTGCTTTGGTAAATATCTGGAATTAATTTGTATGTATCATTAATTTGATGAATGAAATATCATGGATATACTCATTACTTTCAGTACTATATATAATGTGAATAAATAATCAGGTTCCTGAAAAGAATTTAGCGGTGTATTTTATGCTATTAAACGAAGTGCAGATAGTGCTAAGGGTCATACTCAATATAATTCATTAACAAAATTGTGTTTCTGAGGATTGCACTCAACTTTAAATTCACAGACATATTTTGTCTCTACCATAATAGTAGTACCAATGTTCAGGTTTGCTATGAAAGTAACATACAAGCAACAGCTAAGAATTTGTGTGAATAGTTTTGAAAGGGTTAATAGCTTCATGTCTGTTTCAGAGAAGAGTCAAATTTATCAGCTACCACCCTAACATTTTTGAATCCGCGACCCCATATAACATTTCAAGGAATTTTTGTAAAAACATACCCATCATGTACGTCTTGCGAGAAAACAAAAAAGACAAAAGGGAACACGAAGGGAATAATTACACATTTTGTTACCTAAATACGTCACATCAAACAGATTAGCAACATGGGAGTAAAACACATATTCTGTGAATGTCATGCAAGTATTTCATGCTTTTTGAGAAATTAAAATGCAGTTGGACTTTTCCCACCAACATGAGCCAAATGCCCAAAAGTTAATTTTCCCCCGCAAAATATACAGACATTTGATTTGCTCTTGCATCTATAGCGTTAATAAGGACAATACATATAGGAGACATGTTAGAAACATCACAACAAAAACACATGTGATCAAAGGACAATAAAATTGAAAGACACGATGGTACACATAACACACATAACAATAAGCCACAACAAATATTAAAAGCTTAAAGGGAACGAGAATGAATAGGCCATGCTTCTTTTTTTTTTATTTAGCATCATGCAAAATAAAGTTTTCCATTTGGCGTTGTTTTCATATTAGATGAACATTTTGTTATAGTTAGTTGCTCAAACTTGTTAGCGACAGCATCACTCCTTGGTGATTAGTGTGTTACAGCAAAAACTGAAAAGAGAAATACGAGTTAGGGATGCATTGGGGAGTATTTTGAACTTTTAATTCTTGAAAGATCCTGCATTTGAAGTGACAGAAAGATTGATGTCGCATTATGATAAAAAATAAGTGCAGAACTTCTCGTTTCTTTTGTTTTGTTGGGAATAAAGCAATTTTTGTATACTTCTAGCAACTAAATGGCAGTAATGCTAGTAAAGCAATTTTGTTATACTTCTAGCAACTAAATAAGACTACAATCAACTTAAAGGGAAGAAATGGGAAGTTGAATTGAACTTTGTGTGAGCAGATGGACAAGAAGAGTTAGTGAATTACAAACAGGAAATGAGACAAACAAACCTCCACAGACAAACCCCCACAGGGAATTCTTACTTGGAGGGGATGGCAATTTTGGACAATTTGGTGAAATATTTTGCATTATGCTGACTGCAAACAAATTCTCATGGATTAAAGAACAAATAAATATTTCTGCAAAAGGCAAATTGATTTTTGTTTCTCTCTTTGCTAATAGTCTTTGGGGATGGAAAACTCTTTGCTGAGGAAGGGAGAGGAAGAACATTGACCAACCAACCGGACTTGCCAACCAATATAAACAACCAAACCATTCTGTCTTTTGTCTATCTATGCTATGCTACCCTTTACCTCGTCTCCCAGAGAGGGGGGTCCCCAGGGTTCATGGTGGTTACGTCTCCAGGGGATCTAACCACTCTCACCTGTGGGTCACCACCCCAGCCGGCACGCTGGACTGGCCAGCCACCAGCGAGTGGGGGTGGGGTACTCCGGGTACCGTGACCTCCTGCAGCCTCAAGGAGCTGTGGACGGGCGAGTTGTGCGCCCCCGAGCCAGACCCGCTGCCCGGCGTGGATGAAGCCGACTCTGGGGTGCTCTCCCGGGAATCCGAGTTGGTCGTCGGTTTGCCAAGGCGGGATTGTCCAGAGTTGTCCATCTGGTCGGAGGCGCCTGGGTTGAAGAAGACAACACCGGCTGTGACCGGCTCTGACGTGGCAACCTCGATCGAAGGTGGGCGAGGTGTCTTCATGGCGTGAGCCCGCCTGGCAACTGCCGGTTCCCCTGGTAACGCATCAGTGATCATCTGCTGCTTCTCCGATAACAAACCCTTGTCCTTGATGCCCATGCCCTGCACAATGTGTCCATTGGCAATTTCTCCCCCTGAACCTATGTGGGTACTCGAGCTACTACTCGTCGAGTTCAGGCTATTGCTGTGGTAGGTTTTGTTATTGTCCGTTGGGGTGAGTTCTGAGGAGTCATCATGGACCCTGCTAGTGTTCTGCACAGGCGTGACTGCGCTAGACACAACGGGTTCCGTCCGTCCAGCCTGGGACGATGCAGTCGAGGCAACAACAGGTCTCCCCGTTTCCTCTGGTTCTGAGACCTCAGCCTGCGACTGCTCAGCGCTGCCGGGCTGAGAATTAGCCACACCAGAGTCCGGAGTCATCTCCTTCTTCTCCTTCTCCTTCTCCTCCCGCTCCTCCTTTGCCTCCCGCTGTCTCCTCGTCTCCTCCTTGCACTCCTCTTTGACCCTGACCAGTAGTCTCCGGACTTCACGGTTGCTGGGTGCCAGCTTGACAGCCTCCAGTAGGTCCTGTAATGCTGGCCCGTATTGTCTGCATAGTGAGGGAAATAATCAATGGAATTATAGAATGCCTGTATTGTACATCACCACATCATAATCGTGTATTGTTTCCAACTTTTTTGTCATCATCAACATCTTTATCATTATCATCTTCATCATCATCACCATCATAAACCTTATGATCACTAACATTATTGTCATCAATATCATTCTTATCAATATCATGATCATGATCATAAATCTATTGATCCAGAGCATTAGCGTCATCATCGTTACCATTCTAATCAATAGCATGATTATCATCGTCATCAACATCACCAAATTATGATTATCAAACATGATATAAGAAAACATAACATCATTTGACTTACCTTATTGCTCGCTTTGCCCTGGCCCTTGCATAGTACGCCTCAAAACACTTTGGCTTGATCTCAAGAGCCTTGCTGGAGAACTCTATAGCACCAGTAATGTCCTGTAATAAAAACAATAATCACATGTAGTCAATCAATTCAAAGGATCATGAATTAATTTAAATTTAATAAATAACATTGAAACATAAACCAAAGTTGACATGTCACTAATTTGTATATCATTTTATTTAATTTTCACCAACAAATCAGTATGGAGAATTAATGGTCGTGGCAATCATTTGACATTTACAACAGTTGGAAAAGTTTTATGAAACTGGGCCCAGGTTTCTCTAGACGATGTGTTAGCCCATTGGCTATTTGATGTTGGTACAACACCCTTTAAAGGGACTTAGTAACATTGTCCAAATCCTCAAAATAAATTTTTCATTCTAGCGGTTCCCTCATACCTTGTTGTATTCGTATTAACAATAAAATCATGAGACAGGTTTCGGTTTTTCAAATTTCCCTTTCGTTACAAAGATATGTACGATCGAAGTATTCAGATAAGAAAAACTCTTCTGTGTACAAAGTGAGTGCAGTGAGTTATTGAATATCACTTTGCATTTTCGCTCATTACTTGGCCATGCAATGTCCATTTGACTTGAAATTTTCACACAATACCCTGTGGACATATGAGATAACAATACATTGCATCAACCATTCATCACTTTTTGCACATGTCAACAAAGTTACTAGATCCCTTTAACAATACTTCACCATCCTTCCCACCACCACAGACGCCAGTCAGAGTATTGTTTGGAGACCAGTTCTGAAGGGTTAGTATCTTACCTCCAGCTTTCTCTTGCATCTTGAGATGTTGAGAAAAAGGTTGACTTTGAGCTCCTTGTACGTCCTGATGTCTTCCCCGAACCCTTCCGACGGGAACTTCCTCAGCGCGCACTGGTACTTATGGCAAGCCTCCCTCCACTTCTCTTTCTGTAAAACAAGAAAGTATATAATTAAAGTTTTTACAGGACATTTTCTTCTTGTCTTATATGCTTGTACTTGCACAAGACTCATCATCACTTTTTTTTAAAATTAACACAGAACATACCAAGTATCAAGTATCAAGTGGGAGTGTTGTGGTACATTGATCTGTGCCTTCAACAAACACTTTATCCACATTTACTCAACCGAGTAAAATGAGTACTTGGCAGGTGCTTGAGCGCCCCATCATGGCAGCTCGGCTAAAGCCAACTTGGTAATAATGCGTGTAGCACGTTGGCACTACTGCGATAAGGCGCTATCTACAACTGTCAATTATCAATAATATCATGCAATGTTATATAAAAAGATAATAGAGGCTACCTTGTAGAGAGCGTTCCCATCATCCATGAGCTTCTTGAGTAGTAAGATGAGGATGTCGGGCTTGGAAGTCGCCATGGCCCATGACGCAGGACCTGTCAAGTAGAAATGTAAATTAATGTTAATGCAATGCAATATGTTTCATTCGTCTTAACCCGTTCCCTTCAAGATTCTGAAATCTCCATAGACTTTATACACAACCCACCCGGTACCCGTAGTCAAAGGGTTAATACAAAAGTAATATTATATAGATACAATATTAAAGACAAACAAGTTTTATCACAATCAAAGCTCCTTCGGCAAGGGACTGGTCATTTCTATAAATGGTTTAAAAGTCTTCCTTTGAAGATGTAAATGTAAATGATGTAATTTAGATACATGTTTCTGTTGCCAGCATTCAGTAACCAACTGCTTAACCAAAAATAAATGACATGTCTAGTTTACCCTAGTTGGGGACTAACATGATAATTTGTTGCCAATAAAATCCTACTAAAATGGAACCCAACTAGTGTTGTTTTAGTCATATATGCTCCGATAGCTACATAAGCTACATACCTAGTTTAGCACCCTTCTTCAGCAAGACGGAAACGACCGAGGTGTTTCTACATCCGATGGCCCGGTCAAGCGGTCTCATTCCACTGTTGTCCATGTGCTCCACATTGGCACTCTTCTCCACCAGTAGCTGGACCTAATAATAATTAGAAGCACAAAATGATTCACACATCAGACACTCAATTAGCTAGTTTCTTTAGAATTTATAGCTTCAAGAAAAGTTTGATTAGATACTTCTATGGAATGTTGAACTATAACTTTGTTCACCTATTTGGGCATCATAAAAATTACATATTACACATTTTCTGTTGGGATGAACTTGTTCTTCTTTATGTAAATGAGAATGAATAACCTTTGCAATAATGTATTAAGTAACGTTGCTATTAACTTTTAAAAAATGATCCAAGGCTAATAAATTATGAATGCATAGCTTTATATTTTAACACAAGATCAGTCACAAGCATTAGGTTCAATAGTAGCTACGGGGTGTTTGCATGAAACATCAATAAATTTGAATACATTATGGAAATGGTCTAGATTCCAAATGTGACCTTACAAAAACTACGTTCTCCACCCTTTCAATTTGTTCTTGGAGCCATCAACATTCAGGAAATACCAAAATCCTAAATATCTTAATTCTTAATGGATAATTTGACAATTTTAGCTAATAACAGATAAACAACACCCGCAACTGAACGGTTGAATTGTGGTGTAAGATCACAACTAGAAAAGATAATGGAACTGGTCTAGTTCCAACATATGAGTACTGCACTCCGAGACCTACCACTTGAGGATCTCCGAAGAAGGCGGCTAGATCCAGAGGAGTCCTCCCGTTCTTGTCAGCATGATCAATGGCCGATCCCTTCTCCAACAGAGACTTAACGATGTTGATGTGTCCTTTCAGACAAGCCCAACAGAGCGCTGTCAATCCTTCCTTGTCAAAGCTCTGCACAGATGCACCTGTTAAAAAAAATGTTGATACAGATCAAAGATCAAATATAGAACAAAATGTGTCTATAAAAGAATAAAGACTTCAGAGTTATTTAATCCTCTTTCTAGCGTTACATTGTCAATACTTCCTCATTAAAGCTAGGTGTCCCTCCCACACAACTAGTATTAGAATACACAGGTGTTAAAGGTGACTTGCCCCTTGAACCTTTGAAATCACCCCTGTGAGCCAAAATTTGGGGCAAAAACAATTTAATTGTTGAACAAATTGCTCTAGTCCCACATGTGCCAAAAGCCCCTGAAAGCCCAAAAGCCAAAAGCCCCCAAAATAGCCCTCTTGAACATTTCTAGGGGTGGGGGGGGGGGGGGGGGGGGTGGCGAGTCTTAAAAAAGCACTCGTGAAAAAAACAATCTTACTGGTGAAGGCCCATGTTGGACTGTGTCTTCGAGTAATGCGTGATTGAACAGTAGGATGTCGAATAACCTCACTCTCATTCTCACTTACACAGATAAAACATTCACACAGAGCACACAACAGGTGTTCTCACCTTTACTGAGGAGAACCTCCAATACTGCTAGGTGTCCCTCCCCAGCCGCTAGCATGAGAGGCGAGCGGCCGTGGCGGTCTGTGTCTTCAAGGGATGCGTGGTTGAACAGGAGGATGTCGACGATCTCCCACCGTCCCTTCCGGACCGCACAGATCAGGGGCGTCATCTGAGACTGGTTGGATTTCTGAACGGAGGCGCCTCGTTTGAGGAGGAGTTTGACCACCTCCGTCCGCCCCTGGCTGCACGCAGCCGTCAGTGCTAAAAGGGAAAAGTATATTTACAATTTAGACTGTCGTATGTTTTGTGCGCAGCCGTCAATGCTAAAGGGAAAAGCATATTTACAAATTAGGACTGTCATATGTTTGTTCGTAAACATTTCTTGATATATTTGTTTATGTGCAAAAAAATAAAAATTGGGTCTCTTTTGTTTTTGTAATATAATGTACTTCATTTGAACAATGTGCCAGCTCATTAAGTTTTCCAGTGGTTACTAGTCCTAGTGGTTACAGTGAAAAAATAGGAAATTTTGTATCGCACATGTAAGGTTGCTTGATGGCGGCCTTTGTGAAAATAATGCCAATGCCTAAAAAACAGTTTCAATGGTCATGACTATTATTTCATGACAGACATTTTTCACAGCTCATTCTTCCATTGTTATCTTCTTTATTCTTAAAGTGAAAGACCACAAATTCCAAGGGTAAACTTCCACTTCTACTTCTACAAAGTTCATGATATATCAATGGTCCCATACCTGTGTCTCCATGTAGGGTATCTGGTTCATTGACATTAAGAAGACCAGATGATTGCGCCATGGGGTCCGTTAGATCCATGCAGTAGGTGCAGATCTGTGATTAAAAGCAAATGTAATTATTATCTATAAAAATAAATAGTAGTAACAATCATCACGATCATTTCTATTACAATTAGCATCTTATTGGCATCTGCATCACTATCATCATCACTATAATTGTAAAAAAACATTATCATTATCAACATCATCATCATCACCACTCTCATTATCATCATCATCATCATCGTTATCGTCATCATCATCATCATTACAATCATCATCATCACCATCACCCCTATCATCATCCCCATTAAAACTAACATAATCATGAAGTTATTATCATTATCAACATCATCACAACAACAAAAACTTATCATCACCATCGACTTCCTATTGTATTTCCATCACACTCATGATGATAATCTCAATTAAAAACTGACCTCTTTATGTCCGGCCCCTGCTCCGGCCACAAGGGCCTGCTGAGCCACTGACTTGTGTGTGAGCTGCGTGCGGTCATCCTTGGTCCAGTCGCACTGAAGTAGGAAGCTGAGGACGGGCAAGTGACCATGGTCAGCGGCATGTACCATGGCACAACGGCCACTCTTGTCTGTGTGCACAACCTACAGTGATCAATGAAGAATTAAAATGATTAATCAATTAATCTATAAGTCTAAGAATGTAAGAATTATCAAATATATTAATGAATCAATCAATCCATCAATCATTCACTGTATAAATGTACAAACTATTTTATATCCAGATCCTGGTTTGAAGCGATCATAATCGATCGATCGATCAACCAATCAATCAATCAATCAATCAATCAATCAATCAATCAATCAATCAATCAATCAATCAATCAATCAATCAATCAATCAATCAATCAATCAATCAATCAATCAATCAATCAATCAATCAATCAATCAATCAATCAATCAATCAATCAATCAATCAATCAATCAATCAATCAATCAATCAATCGTGCAACTTGCAAATAACCCTCAAGTTGGCAAACGGTCCTTGGTTGAATAGTCATAAACATGAGAGGTTTGATGCATGAAATGTTGTCTGGTCATTAAACCAACTCAGATTTCTCTATTACAATCAGTCAGACAATGTATCATCACCAAATGGTGTCGCAATCACGTTTTCCATTTCCTTGTCGAAACTAATTAACAATTTCCTCACGAAACTTAATGGTACCATATGTTTGAAAATAAACAATATATGAAACCAAATTACTGACGATAAGCTAAAGGGCGTTTTGATTTCCAGCTAAATTGAGTTCTGCATACCATCTAGTAGATTGGAACTTTCTCTTTATGATGCCAAATTTATATTTTTGTTGAAATAAAAAAGAGCTTCATTTGATGATTTTGACACAGCTCCCAAACATTAAACAAAAAGTGTCATAGCGCCCTTCTCTTTGTCAAAAGACTATATCAAACCACCTAATTACTGGCGATAAGCAAATTATCCTGGCTTGAGGCAAACAAACTTTGTCGGTAGCACGAACTGACCTTGGATTTCTTGATGAAGAGCATCCGTACAATCTCCAGGTGTCCGCCGGCCGATGCGTGACACAGAGCCGTCATGCCCCGGTCGCACTCCCCGTCGACGTTGGACCCAAATTCCAACAAGAGGGACACCATCTCCGAGTGACCCTCCCTGGCCGCCACGCACAGCACGGGGGCGCAATTCAGCACGTCCGTCCGCTGGTTGGGCGACGCGCCGGCTAGCAGAAGCAGTCGACTCACCTGTGTAATATTACAAAAAGGTGATTAATATATCATTCTTTTTTTCCTCTTCAATTATGGAGATATTAAAGAATGAATTATAAAGCGTTTTTGGAATACTTTTCCATTGTAGTCAAGAGTACCCAAGGCATAAGGTTTTCTAACTATAAAGGACCTCAGGAATTGAAGGCACAAGCCTTATCAATTAATCATGCCTCATCACTTCTTAGAAAAAAACAGGTAAAACGTTTACATTTATTTATCTGGGGCTACTTTTTAAAGGGATAGTTGAGTTTTGGTAAAGAGAGTACAGTTTTGGTCAAACTTAATTTTAGTAACCCAAACCTGCACCATTACATTACAAACTAACTTTATAACTCCACCATGCTCAAAAGGAATATAAAATTACAAATGACTAAGTAAAAAGCCTGTTATCATTCAAAAAGAGCCGTTAAAACTCAAGAGGGCACTTTCTCAAAACTCATTGGTTTCGTCCATTTTAAATAAAATATTGTGCATGTGATGTTTTGTTGAAAATGTGATTCGATAGAGACATAATCAACAACTATTTAAAAACCTCTTTTGTAAATTCTATACCAAAACTCAACTATCCCTTTAAGCTTGCCTCCATGAAAAAAATACTCTATAAATTTGTTTTACATTGAACTCTATGCAAATTTACGGGGGGCTCTTTTTATGATTTTCAAGGGCTCATTATGGCAATTCCAGTGCAAACTTGCCCTGAGCCCCTTATATTTTTCTTTCACGGGATACAACTAAGACTGACCTTGATGTTGGGAAAGAAGAGGTTCCGTCGCATGACGAGACTCGACGACAGGTCCTCCGCGTTGAGTTTCATCCAGATGGCCTGCAGCTCCCGGGCCGTGAAGTGGCCCACGGACAGGTGCCGGCCCACGGTCTTGTAGATGTGGGCCTTGAGGATGTGGTGGCCCAACTCGAAGGACTGGTCCCGGCCCAGACGCCGGCCACGGCGGCTCAGCCAGAAGGCCATGGATGCATGCCCACTCCTAAAAGCAAGACAAAAGGTACAAGAGATATGGTTCAATGAAATTGAGGTTACAAAGAAAAAGCTGTGGACAATGGCTAAAATTTAAAAATGCAATTTAGATGGTGGACCCAAGAATAACATATAGCATACTTTTTACAATAATTATTTGAAAACTTATGAATGTTTGGCATGGATGCATGTCCACTCCATACACATACACAGACAAAAGGCAAGGGAACGCCAGTCTAAGTTTAATAGCTTTCATGCTAAAATACGGTACAAGGAAAATCATGTCTGTTTCTATTTTGTCTTCTCTTCACACTCCCAAAATTCTTCTAGATTGCCAGGCAAATAAAAAAATCCACAGGAGTTATTTTACCTGAGTGAAATGCAATTTTATACAACCATGCATGAAAAAATGTCATTACTATTTTAGTCTTAATAAAATACAACACAGTACATGATATCAACTCTTATTGTTAGTTCTTGCAACTGGAATAAAAAGACACACATGAACCTATGTTAGATTGTGTATACAGCTATCAGTGAGAAAATCATGGCGAAACATTACAAATTGGAATCAAAATTAATTAAGACATGGGAAACAGTTTAACGGGACATGAATATACATGTATGCAAGAATTCGGAAACATGAATCATTCAGGACTACATTGTACAGTAGTTGATTATTGATATAGGTATTATAGGTGCATTCTTCATGAACACAAACCCGTAAGTATTTTCACTTATATTTTCACTCTCTAATCTCTCCCCATAATTTGTTGTTCACTTTCTTTTTGTCCGTCTCGCACTCACTCAAAATGTTAATTACAGCAATTACTTGTTTATAATTATGTACAACAATCAGACAAGGTGGGAGGAGGGGAGGGGGGTGGAGTAGCAGGCAATGACAGCCAGCGAAAGTAAAAGTTCTATTACCTACCAATTTACAAGTAGGACATTTCCCTTCGAATCGCAATCCCATGCAAACAATTTCACACACATACCCCGAGATCGATATTAACACTGCCTAAGTGACAGCGACAGTAAAATGTTACTTCTGGCCAGCAAAAAGTTGAACACACAAGTAAGCCTGGGTCGGAACGGACGGAATACCGGAATCCGTCCGGTGTGTGCGTGTTCCGGTAATGTTTTCTCCATTCCGGTATTCCGATAAAAATCACGGAAAACCTCTTTTTCCTCAAAAATTCATATTTTGTAGTAGAAAACTAACAGAAGAAAACAAATGACAAAAAAGTACAAGAAAGACGATGTCGAATGCAACTTACAACGACAAGAAATCCGCTGCGTTTATATGATTGAAAGCCGATCTAACGATCGACTAGGCTAGCTACCCCGGCGCGCCCCGCACAGTCATGCAGCTGCTAGCGCTATCAGTCAGAGCTAGCTAGCTGCGCCGTACCATATGTCATCAAATGTTTCTCAATTCAAACGTTGACAATGCTCCGACACAACCCGCCATATCACTCGTATAATTTGTGTGCAGGTTATGGGTCTATTTTCTTGCGCGAGATCGATCCGCCGGGAATTGGGGAAATCCCCAGCGGATGGATCTCGGTGTAGGAAAATAGACCATATAGCCTGCACGCAAAGTATAAGTTAGTGTTGACTTATTCGTGTCGTTGTATTAGCTTCAGTTCATGCAGTTTCGAGCGAGTTAGAAAATGTTCGAGATATAATCAGCGCATTTTTTTTGTTGCTGTTTTTGCAGGTAATTGTTCTCGTATTTATTTTAAAAGCCATACAAACATGTAAGTAAAATAAGAGACATTTTCGTTCCTTTTCGGCACTTTTTAAGAGTGCAACTTGCTTGCAAAGTCAAGGCAGTTGAGTTGGCCTGTCTCGCAGCGCGGGGCCTGCATGCCTGCGCTGCCGAAACCATGGCAGACCTTCTAGTGCGTGTTCGTTCCGTATCATTCATTGGCAGATTTTTTTTTTATCGGAACACCGGATTCCGACCGGCACAACACCGGCGGATTCCGGAACAAAAAAATTCCGACATGACTCAGGCCTACACACAAGTCATATTTTGGTGGCCTGAATCATGACGGAATGAAACATGATGATGATCCATGGCAAGCCGCTTCCATATAAAATTAAAAAAAATCTTGGGAACAAAAGGGAGGGCAATTTCGAGCAGTAAGCGGTTGATACATAAAATGTGATTTGGGGGAATGTATATTTTCGCTTGTGGCCTGTATTATTGTGTGACCACCATTAATTTTCACTAGCATAAAATGGTTAGTTTGAAGGTATGATACAATACCACACATCTCATACAGATATACAATTCTCCATCCCTTGTTCTCTCCTTCAAGATGTTATTTACAATACCAAGGATTTGGAGAGGGAGGGGGGGGGGGCATTCAAGAATCAAACACAAGTGCAATTCGACTACATAAAGTGGCAATTAGATACAACTTGCCATTTTACAAGCATCTTAGAAATGCATTTTAAGACACATCAAAGGCATCGTTATACATAACTAGGCCCCGTTGCAGAAAGAGTTGCAACCGATTGTAAAGTTGCAACTAATTGCAAGTCAGAAAACATGCACATTTTAATTTATCACATTTGCATATTTAGTCACATGTTCTGACTTGCAATTGATTGCAACTTTTTCTAGAGTGGGGCCCTTATGTGTCTTTTTGCATATTACGATGTGTACAGATGCATACATATGATGCACATGATGCATGTGTGTGTCTAATTGGATGTAACTGCCAGTGTACATGTACTACAGTACATATGCACCCTAGAAATTCACAATCACATTCACAAACACCAACTGTGTTCACACAGCTATACAACTCTCCTCTCCTTCCCTCATTCTCTCCCTCAAAACGTTATTTACGACATCAAGGATTTGGGGAGGGGGGAAGGGTAATCAAGAATCACAACTGCAAGTCAACTACATACATGTACTTAATTGACACCCTACAAACTCACAACCACATGCACAAAGACCTAGTGGTTTCAACCATACACTACCTGTGTTCACACAGATATACAACTCTCCATCCATCATTCTCTACCTCAAAACGTTATTAACAACATCGAGGATTGGGGGGGTGGGGGGGGGGGGGGGGGGGGGGAGTTATCAAGAATCAGCGCACGTGTAAGTCAAATAGGTACATGTACTAGATATGCACTCTACAAACTCACAATCACATGCACGAAGGCCAACTAGGTTCACACGTACACTACCTGTATTCACACAAATATACATGTACAACCCCTCATGCTCTCCCTCAATCTGTTATTTACAACATCAAGGATATGGGGAGGGGGGAAGGGTAATCAAGTATCAGGGGAAGGGTAATCAAGTATCGGGGGAAGGGTAATCAAGTATCGGGGGAAGGGTAATCAAGTATCTGGGGAAGGGTAATCAAGTATCGGGGGAAGGGTAATCAAGTATCTGGGGAAGGGTAATCAAGTATCGGCACAAGTGCAAGTCGACTACATACATGTACTAAATTTGCACCCTACAAACTCTGATCACATGCACATAGTTGACTGGGTTCACACATACACTACCTGTATTCACACAGATATCTAGGGGGATCCCCCTCATCAGAGATACTCGACTCACTCCTAAACAAGATGAAAGGGTAGATCCAGGGAGAGGGGTGGGGGCAAAAGTAAGGGAGGGGGGACGGAGGGGGAAATAGAAGGGGCGATAAGATATGATGGTGGGAGCAAAATTATAAAAATGAAGATGTCATGACTAAGATATCACAGGATATGTAGGGCTACAAGTTGATGAAGGGACATTTAGATATGCTGTCAGTATAACATGGCTGAAGCAAATGAAATAATGTAGATCTTTGTCAATAGCATGTCGAATAAGTGGACCGCGCGAAAATGTAACATTTCAAGTCAGTGCTATTCACCACATTCATCAAATAATGAAGTATATCCCCCAAGTTACAATGTGAAATCCACTTAGTCAACATGCCATACAAAATCCTTCAATGCAATATGTTTGTCATTAGCAGAATAGTTCAAGAATGGAGGCTTTGAATGTGGAAACCAACAAACAGGAGAGAAATCAAATATGACGAAAATAATTAAATATGATACGCTTATGGCAAATGCATAATGTAGGTAACAGAAGCAGAATGATAGAACAGTACGAACATGTACAAACAAAATAATCTAGTGCAGAATGAAAACAAACAAAACAAAACAAAATCTTCCAATGCATAAATAAACCAAGTATCAAGTCATGAAAAGCCCACTTGCCCAAATTCTCTAAAAGAGGCAAATCTTAACCCTGCGTTAATTCTTAATCATATGACACGAGTCCTCACTACTTACCTGTGATCGCAGAGAAACTTTGGGTTATCTCCATCTTCCCGCCGTATGAGCCACTCCCTGAAAGAAGGGTGATAGAACATTCGGCAGTTGTCCCTTCTCATGCAGAGGAACTCAGAAATAAGCTGCAGGCGCTGATGGAAGTCGTCCAACTGAAGGTAGTCCTTGGTCAAACTGGCATTGGCAGCCTGAAAATAAGATGGAAAATATATTTGTTTTAACTAACAAAGAGAGACAAATCTAATGAAATATCTGGTATTTGCCCTTCCTTATGATAAATCATACACCCCCAAAATCAGCTGTACCTGCTGTTGGAAGTCATCCGACTGGAGGTAAACCCTCATAAAGCCATATGAATGAACTTCATGCGGCTCCTACTAGTAGCAGACCAATTCAGGATAAAAGCTATGGAGCCAGTCTTATTTTTGTCTATAGATGTCACCTGTCAACATCCACGTTAATACATAAACTTAGAAAGAGGAAGAAGACAACGCTTCAAATAAGCTCACCTGAAAGAGCAACTCATCACCCAGAGGGTAGAGCGAAGCCAATGCCACGTTGATGATAGGCGTCACCCTGTCAAAGGCCCTGATGGTCGGGAACTTGAGGTTGCACTGGAGCAGGAAGATCTCGGACAGGTTGATGGGCAGCACCTTGTAGCTGGGGCTCTTCATCACCAGGTAGCCCTGCTCGATGAGGTCAAGGGTCAGCTTCATGTAGAGGAAGCACCCACGACTCAGCGACTGCAGGTGGCTCCGGAACTTGGAGATCATAGACTGCTCAACCTTCCCGTTGAGAGAGACGTTGGTCCTGAGCGTTGTGCTGAGCTGAAGCCTGTGGTTGATGTACAGCTCCGCATCCTTCTGGATGTACTCCGCGTTGGAGACCTTGTCGAGCGATATCCTCTGGATTGGAAGCGCCTTCGTCAGCTCGGCGAACGAGCTCCGCACGGTGAGCACGAGCTTCAGCCACTGCGGGAAGCGGGTCATGTGCCGCGCCAGGAACGATGCGATGGTGTCGCCATAATCTGACTTGTGGAACTCGGCATCGCTGAGTCCGTCCACCAGCATGAGGCAGTTGTCCATGGGGACCTTGCCCTGTGCCTTTAGGATGCTGAGAGGCTCCAGGATGCCCTTGACGAAGGCGTCGCTGGGGTTCTGTGTGCACTCCCGCAGGGTCAGGTGCGTCTGCAGCTGGGGCTCGCTCAGCAGCATCTCCCTGTAGACACTCAGACACTGGGAGAGCTGGGCAGCCATGTTGTGGATGAACTCGGGCACCAGGCATGTGATGCTATTGTCAGCCTGAAAACACAAAAAGGAGCACCAAAAAAAATGTCATATGTGTCATAAAAATGCCACCGAGTATTAGATAATAATAAAATTAATGAGGTTTCAGGGAGGAACGACCTACAGATGGGCAGGAGCACAGTCGGTAGAGCACCAGTCTAGCAATCTGAATGTCTAGGGTTCAAATCCCGGAGAAATCCAATTTTCTTTGTTCATTTTTTATTTGTATCATATATAGTTGGTCAGTTTCTCTCTGTTTGAAGTAATAACAATATGTAGCATTTATAGTGTTGTGTATTGAATGTATTTGAACTTTACCTGACACACATGGAAGGCCACCACTTGCGATGCAAGAAACATCAGTGACTGTTCAGAGACCTGCCTGGCTCTTGTCATGGTCCCACTGCTGTTGTACACGTTGGCCTGCGAGGTTTGGCCCGATTGGTCGGAGCCCCCTTGGGTCAAGAAACACGTAAAAAACAAATTTAAATTACTGTGGTAAGGCTCCCTTGACTAAAGAAACATAACAAATCAATTAAATAACTGTGGTATCAAAGACAAAACATCCATATTGCTTTTAGGCTTTTGATATATGATCAAAGATACTTTCATACCTTGATCATTTTCGCCAAACCTTTTACACTACCAGGTCATTTATGCATAAAAGTATGTACCTGTATTACCACGTATATATTTCACCTCCAACATAAAAAGTTTTGCATTTCTTCTTCCAGAGACATTACAAAGTACATTAAACTCAAAGGGGAATATAAAATCAAAGAGGAAAATGGCAAAATTACCTCCGGGGGCGACGTGAATATTGCTGTTGACTAGAAGACTTCCCAGGGTGCTCAGCGAGACCATCTTGGCAACGACCGACGTCTTGCCCATCCCGATGTCTCCCAGGAGGCACACACCCTTCAGCTTTGCCGCTAGGTTGGGATCCTTGCCCAAGCAACGCTCGAGCTCGGGGAACAGCCACTCACGGCCGATGAAGGGCGTCTTCTGGTTGAAGCCAGGGATCTCGAACGTCATGGGTCGTAGCAGGAGGTGCGTCGGTTTTAGCGCCTGCATGCGTGCTGTAGAGGAAAGATATTTTTAGAAAATAATGAATTTATAAATAAAATGCAAGAGCACTAATCTCTAATCTATGCTACAGGTGTTTTTTTTTCCAGGATCTCAAACGTCATAGGTCATAGCAAGAGGTGCGTCAGTTTTAGCGCCTGCACCCGGGCTGTAGAGAAAATATAGTTTTAGAGAATCAAAATGCATGAACACTACTAGTAATTCTCTTTGCCACTAGGTTGGGATCCAGAGAAAATCCAATTTAGTCGCACAAGATACGGCACACAAAACGTCGTGATCTTTTAGATTCCTAGTTGACCATACATTGCGAGACAAACGAATATCACTAGCGATATTATTTCCGATACTATATCCGCAATGGATAATATATTTACTATAAGAAATGTTTGTTCAAATCCTACCCCTTTAAATGTTAAACCAATAAGGGAAGACTACAAAGGCAATGATAAGCCGAGATGTAATACACTTTGATACTTTGTAAAGCTAAACCTGGCAAATTGCAATGAAATTCATATTTATTCTCCTTACATTTGAAGTCTGGGCTGAGTTTATTGCCATTCTCTTTGTCCCTGAGTGACCTCCTGGTGAAAGTTCGTCGACCCTGAAGCAGTGACATGTCGTCAATGGCCTCGGGACTGGAAGCAGAGGTTGCTGCAGAAAAATAGGAGATTAAAACAACGTATGAAGTCTTAAAGGGATGTATTAACATATGCAAAAACACATAAGGGGTTGATAAACTGTATTGGATAGTATGAGAGGGTCTTTATAAAAAGAAAAATTGAATAGGATAGTATGAAAGGGCCTACATACAAATAAACATTGAATTGGATAGTATGAGAGAGACTCACTTGATGCAGAACGTAGTCTGGCCTGTGACACCAACGTCCCCCTTCCGCTGAGGTGCACCTCCTGGTTCGTGAAATTAACCCTTTCGGAGACCGCAGCGGTTGGCTCTGATCGATCACCAATGGAGCTACCCAGTGACCTGTCACCTTCGTCCACAGCGGCCTCTGACCTTTGACCCGTTGAAGAGGTCACGGTCGAGCCGTCCTGCCTCGTCACGATGTATTCTGGCGGAGGAGCGGAGTTGAGGTTGGGTTGCTTTGACGCAGTGCGGACCTGGCCGTTGGGGATTGTTTTGGATTGTTGCTGGCTGGAGGGTAATTGTTGTTGTTGTTGTTGCTTTGATATGCTTGGACGGTTTGGCTTTGGGTTGGTTCTGGGTGCCTGTCCTATTCGGAATTGCTTGCCTACGTGTCAGAACAAAAAGAATGACAAAAATTAGCTTACAACTTTTACTTTGCCATTTTGTTCCTTACTTTCCGTTAACAAAATTATGCACATTTTTGTTGAAAGCGTGATACGATTGTCTCATAAGTCTTATTGGTACATGTATGGCAATGAACAATTCTGAGGACACATGAAACTGTTAGTTATGTACATAATACCTGTAATTTTACAAATGGATGAATTTCAAGAACTACACATATCCAAGGAAAGATAAACTTTTGAAAGAGAGAAACTTCAATATAACAAATAAATGAAGGAATATCACATACCACTCCTCTCAATAAGGTTCTAATATTGAATACAACTGTTCTCTATGTTGTAACTTTACTTCAGAATTAACCCACATGAACAATCATCATGAGAAATCAAATCGTAATTTACCTTCTATGTTGGCCATCACATCCCGCGGACTCGTAGGAGAAGTTGGGGCCTGCATAGATGACATATCAAATCCTTCCATGGACGAGACGCTTGTTATTGAAGGGTCATCCAGAGAAGAGGTTGTACTATTGAAAGAAATGTTTGTGGAATCATTGTGCGCCGAGGAATCAAGGGAAGCGCCCCGCTGGTGATTGGTGTTTGGAATCTTCCTGGGGTGCGCCATCTTCGGTTTGATCATATCGACGCTCTGCTGTCGCAAGTGTTCTGTGACAGGTTTGTCACTATTAGCAGCAGTTCTAAGATCTGGCGGTGCGCTCATCTTCGGCTTCGGGACATTCTGAGCCGTGTTCCCATTGGTGACACCAGCGGGATCCCCTGGCCTGCCCTTCACACCACCTTCCAAGAGCTGCTGAAGTCTGTTCTCAAGGCTAGGACCTCCCTCATTCCCAGGGCTCTGATAGCTGGCTGGTCGGCCCTGGGAAGTCTGCTTGGGCGCCTGCCCTCTCTGCGACTGCTTGTGCCCGCGTGATTCGAGGGTGTTAGCCCTCGGTCCTGCTACTAGACCAGTTCTATTGTGATTTGTATTGTTTGCATAGCTAGTGGCAACATTATGCTGGTCCTCTGGTCTTAGCAAATGATTGTCTGACTTGAGGTCTCCTTTTTCCTGGACAGTTGGAAGTTGGGGAGGAGGATTCGCGTTCATGAGCTGCTGATCCGCGGGGTTGGGGACGGGGACTTTCCCCTGGCGCGATGCAGCTGTCGGTATTGATTGCACGGTTGCAAACCTTTGGTCAGTGACTGTTTGGACTTTTCCCTGAACAACTTCATTCCCTTCAGCAAGTCGCGGCGGCTGTTGCAGTAGTTGCTGCTGCTGCGGATGCTGCCATATGTTCTGTTGCATCTGGTGCATCTGATGCTGCTGCTGTAACTGCTGCATTTGCTGCTTTTGCTGGAGGTACATTTGTTGTTGGCTCTGCTGCAACCGCTGCTGATACATCAGTTGCTGCTGTTGCTGCTGGAGGTGCATTTGATGCATCTGTTGTTGTGATTGTTTTTGGCTGCTTCTGCTGCTGTTGTTGTGCGGTACTTGTGGCATTGGCACCTGAGGTGCTCCCTGAGATTGTACTACATGAGTCAATGGCTGTGTGTTCCTCCCTGCTGTACCACCAGTGCCCCCCTCTTGCACCGCTCCTCCTCCCGACCCTCTCCTGTCCGAACCCCTGATGCTGCCCCGGCCGACCTGCGCGAATCCGGGCTGGGAGCTTTTCCCCCTCCCGCTGCCCTTCCTCGTGTGGCTGGTGTTGCTGCCAGGGGGGTTCCCACCTCGGCCGCTGCCAGCCCTGGTGTGAATGAAGCCCCCCTGCTGAGGTGGGGGCTGCTGACTGTAGCTTATCTGACTGTCATGGGGATGACGGGGCACCTTGGACAGGGGCTCCCCGTCACCATCCTGAGTCTGAGCCGGAGCTGCGGGCCTACCGGGTATCATGACCATGCCGCCCTGCATGGGATGCCTGGGCTGCTGGCCGGCAACCCCACCTTGTACCGCATCCTTGGTCATCCCCAGCCCCATCCTCGGCTTGCCGTTACTACTGCCAGGTTCGCTGGCAGGCGTTGCCCCTGGCCGGAGCGAGGGGTTAATGTTCTCCTGATTGGGGTCTGGAAGCACCGTCCTGGTTTGTCCTGGCTGTCTGGGAGGGGGAAGCTCTGGGGGCTCGGGACCTGAAGGGGGCGGTGGCAGAGGTCCGCTAGGCAAGGCAGGTGGCACTCCCCTCGGTCCCTGGCTGAAGAGGAACCCCAACCGGTCGATGAGGGCTTCAGCAGCTTCTGCGGGGGCCGGTGGTGGTGTGCTGCTATCCCCTGCAAAAAACAACAAAATATTAAATGTTTTCGATGTTTACTTATCATATTCTATACAGGAAATTTATTGTTAGCCAAACAGATTGTCTACCTCCTCTAGTTTTCAAGATATTTTTCAGCCATAGTTTTAGGGCATGAACGTTCTCTAGCAAGTATAGGGAAATTATTTTGGGTGGAAAATTTCGTGCAAAATTTCATGCAAAAAACATACTGCAGGTTGGTTGTGAATGACACCACAGTCGGCACAACTTTAAAAGATTATCCTAATACTGAAAATTCCATTGTTTCTTAACAGATTTAAGTAAAATTTCTCTAAACATTTCCTCTCATTCATCTTTCATTGAACACCCCTCTTATACATCATCGGTTGAGAAAGAGAGGGGCACTATGCCACTTTTTGTACATCAAAGTAATCATGTTTAAAGTTTGGGAGCCCTGTATACATGTAAACCAAATGTAGCTCTATTTAATTTTTGATAACTATTTCCAAAATTATAAATGATTTATTATCTGAAAATTTGGAATCAAATAACTCAATTTGGCAAAAAATGACATAACGCCCTTGTCTCTCTCATCCATCGACATCATCTTTAACTCAAAACTGCTATTTTCCAGGATAAACTTCCCAATTATCAACTTCGCTATCTTACCTTGACAAGAATCGCAGACACTGGCACTCTCAGGGATATCCCAGAGCTGCCAACCTCTAGAACATGAAATCAGTACTCTCAAGGCTCAAAATCAGTAATTTGGGGAAGAAATCAGTAATTTCCTACGCGGCTCTATGAACTACAAGTTTAGTGAAACGGTTACACAACGGTTAACCGACCGTCATCGGCAAAAACGTTTAGCAGAACGGGAACCCGAAAAAAGAAAAAAAACATTTGCTAAATTGAAGGTATTTTACATGTATCACAAATAAACAAATGGTAAGAGAATTAATGATAGGGAGATTAGACTGGTAGAGCCAATCACGTCGTGGTCACAATGTAGAAATGGTTGTTGTATATGGTCACAGACATCCAAAGGCTTTCATCTTGACAATGGTTTGTAGACTAACAACTAACATGGCACTGCCCTGCTGATTCCAATTGAAAAAACGAACAGATATCGGATATATCTGGGGGAAAAGAAAAGAAAAGGAAAAAAAAAAAAAAAAAAAAAAAAAAAAAAAAAATCGATTTTTTTTTTTTTTTTTTTTTTTTTTTTTTTTTTTTTTTTTTTTTTTTTTTTTTTTTTTTTTTTTTTTTTTTTTTTTTTTTTTTTTTTTTTTTTTTCCCGTAATTTTTAAGCGGAATTCCGTACTCCCGTAATGGGCGTCAATTTCCGTACCAATTACGGAAAATCCGTACTAGTTGGCAGCTCTGATATCCTCATAGTCCGAGTCGGAGGCGATGTTGGAGGGGGATCCAGACGGGGGTGCCATGGGGGGCGGGGGGATGAAGAGCTTAGGAGGGGGGGCATCGCCCGACCTACTGAGAGGGGCATCTACTGTAGTAGTTAACCACAGGGATCAAAGCAAGGGGTGAAGTACAGTATGAGTAAAGTTTAAGCCTTCCCGTGCCATGGGCTGACCAATTAACCTGTTCAAGGCTAGTTATGAAACAGAACAGCAAACTTTTTTAATTGTTGTAAATGTCCAATTATTGCAACAAGTAGGTCAACAACCAATCAGCATGGAGCATTGGAGCTGTTTCCATGGTAGTTACAATCATAGGACATTTACAACAATTTCAAAAGTTTTATGAAACTGTGCCCACAGATCACAGAATTTTTATAAACACAGACTGAAGTCTGGATATGATCAATGCTCGAAATTAACACGGCCCACTGTCCCAGGGCCACTAAAAAATTAGCTTTGGGCCTACAAATGTTGTTGTTCCTTAATTCCATGGGCCAAAATGGGCAACTAAATATAACAGAATTTGTTATGTTTTTATTTGTTTGGCCACTTAATTGGCAGAAGCATTTAGAATAACAATTGAATTAAATAAGAAAAAGCAAAATCATCTGCTCGGAAGAATTGTGGATTTCAGATTTTCTTGAACTGGTTAATGGCAAAGTCATGGCTCGATAGTGAGAAGGGGGAAAAGGATAAAAGAGGTAGCATATATATTTGAGAAGACTTGAATGGTAAGGGTCAAAAAGACATGACGATACAATATATCTACTGAAGTACAAAGTTGTCCTTAGATCTGTGCTATTACTACAATTCTGCACACATATACAATGTACATACAGGGCTAACGAGCAAGGGATTCTAATTGTTGCTTTACTTTCTAAGTATCTACAAATACAATATCAAATTTGCATCATGGAAGAGATAATAAGAGTGCACATAATAAGAATGATTTTGTTCTTATTTATAACAAGAATTTTCATCCCAAAGTCTCAAAATGGGACAACAGAATATGAAGAGTCTAGCCTTGCTTTTACATGTCAGATCTGGCTAAGGGAACCTTATTGAACAGATACACAAGATGCACAATAAATTGGATCTATTTTCGAAGGGTTGACCACAAATACAAATAGTCATACCGAGGCATCTCTAACTTGCTCGCTTTTTAGAGAATTACTCAAGAATAGAAAAGCAGCTAAGAAAGAAGGTGGAACCATACAATAACACAACACAACATTTGATCAAGAAAAAAATTGTTCCAGTGACAATTGCTTGGAGGGTTCATCACACGATATAATTTTACTAAAAAGTTATGGTTAGGATTAAGGTAAAGGTTATGGTTAGGTTTAGGATTAAGGTAAAGGTTATGGTTAGGTTTAGGATTAGGTTGGGGTTAGTCTGAAGGTTTCGGTAAGGGTAAAGGTTAGAAATCTATAACTGATGAAAAATCAATAGGGGAGCAATGCTCGGTCACATGCTAAAGGGCCCGGTGCAGGAAGAGATGCAATTAATTGCAAGTCAGATCATGTGACTAAATGCGCAAATCTGATTGGTTCAACTTTACAATAAATGACAACTCTTTCTGCAGTGGGGCCCAGAACTGATCGATTCTCACCTTGTTTCTGGATGGGGTGTGATGGGATTGAGGGCGAGTCGACTCGAGGCTCATCAAAGAATCTCTTCGCTCGATGACTTTGTGATGAAACTGCACAGTAAAATAAAACAATTTAGAATTTCATCAAGATCAACAGAGTGTTTCAGACAAGTTATTGTCTTTTTATACCCGTTACTGTTACAGCTAAGCCTTTATCACCTAGTAAGAATTGGAAAGGCGGGGTCTATTTGAGGCTCCTCAAATAATCTCTTCCCTCGCTGACTTTGTGATGAAACTGCACAGTAAAATAAAATAATTTAGAATTTCATCAAGATCAACAGAGTGTTTCCGACAAGTAATTGTCTTTTTATACCCGTTACTGTTACAGCTAAGCCTTTAACACCTACACGTAGTAAGAATTGGAAAGGCGGGGTCTATTTGAGGCTCCTCAAAGAATCCCTTACCCTTGGCTGACTTTGTGATGCAACTTCAGAGTATGAAAAAATAGTATTTAGAGCAGCTTAGGCTAGTATGCTCCCCTGGGAGTTGAGATAATGCGTACGATAATTGTGCGGGCTTGAACAGTACCTGATGACCAAGGGGAAATAATGTGCCTTGGAATAGGGTACCTACTTGTAGATACATGGCGCCCTATAATTATTATTTAATGAACATCAGCTTTTCTTAGATCAAAATATTTCAAGATCTTCCTTCTCAAAAACTCTAATAATGTATCAGATGACCTGAAGAAAAACTAGTTCATTAATTTATGAATTATAGGCCCTGTCTGGCTGGTGGAGTAATCTGCTTGTAAGAAAAATTATAAATTTATGCTAACTTACATTTGTTCAGTCATTTTAACTCAAAATGTACTGCATATTCACATCATCAATGTCAATACATTGTGAATTATAATTGACACTTCCATTTCAGTCATACACACACTATATAGCATTTGCATAAACTATGTTCCATAAGGATTTTGTTGTTAAATATGATATCTGTTTTACATACATGTAATAGTAAAGGAGCAGGCGAAGTGACGCTTCATAATAATGATTTCATAATTGGATTCCATCCCTTCCAGGTTCCCGCCCACCCAATTTATTACACAGAGCCATATATCCCACATCTTAAAATCTGCACAGCTCCGTCATGACTGCATTCCAAGAGTCAGAGAAGATAAATACACGAACAGATCGCCGTGGATGACAATTCTGAAGAATCAATCTACATTGACCTAAATAGCCGGGGGAAGATTGTTATGCCTTCTTATTCCCAAAGCAGCTAAGCAGTTAAATTTGGAGGCCAGTCCATCCAAAAATATGCATCATTTATCATACCTTCTTTTTTTTTTAAGAAGGCTTGTAAAAGATGTTGTCCACCAACACATATGTTTTTGTATCACATTTGTTGTTATTTGTTTTTGTATTTTTAAAAGTTTTTTTTTCATAGATGGGAATTGCAAAATCTAGTAAAGAACACTTAATTGAAAACAGGTTCCATGAATTCATATCATAGGCTGATGGCAACAAAATAGATGGGTTATGATTAAAGATTTAAAATCATTTCCTTTTTTTAATGTAACTTAGTGAGGCTAAAGCACACAGGGAACTGATTCGGAGTAATGTATTCCTTGTGAAGCTCTACCATATATGGATGGCAATTTAATGGGATGGTCATCATGATTCAGGCTTTCAAAATCAGAAAAATTAAGTCAAGTTTGAAGAGAAATACTATTTCACTGGCCTGTCTCACTTACAGCAAGGCTAAAGCACACAGCAAACCGATCGGGAGGAATATAAATGATTCCTTACGAAATCGTCATATCGTAAACGGATGACAATTTAATGGGAGGGTCTCCGACCCATGATCATCCCATTATAAACAGACTACCAGGGCACACGCTCGACGGCTGCCATCATAATTTGAGGCACAAATGGGCCTGACATTTAAGTTAGCAGATATAATACGCACGACTATTATGACTATTATTCCTTTCTTCCGACCCATCAAGAATGTCGAAATTGGATTTATATGAGAGATTTTTTTTTTACCCTCACTATGCATGCATCTGAATGTGGATGGCTATATATTATATGCCCCCTAATTCTCTCTATCGCCAGAGTGCGTCTCTTCATAATGGACCTCATAGAAAAGAATAAAGGATGAATTATTGCAGGAAATGATGGGTCATTATTTGTGCTTCTGCCATTGTCCTTTGTAGCAATGCTAGAAATAAACATTCTTCCCCCATGGCCCAGTCGGGCAAGGACATGTAAATTCAAGATTTCTAATATATATATATGCTAGTGCCCCAAAACCTAGTGTGGTGGCCCCAAAGAATGAAAAAAACGTTATAAACTCTTTGTTGAGCAAGGAAGTCCAAAGATAGGTGCCAAGTGAAGTGACCTCCCAGGAATTTGTCACCATTTCAACCGAATCCTAGGGCAGTTGTCAAAGCATGCAGTTACCATGGCAACCTACCCACACTCCATGATCCCAGGAGAGATGGGAGGAAGGTATAAATGGTCAAGAGAGGATGATAAGAAAGAGAGAAAGAAGGAAAGTGAATGGGAAGAGGGGGGACAGGGAAGATGATGAATCAGGAGTAAATGTAGGGGTATACAAGGGGGGGGGAGGCAGAAGGAACAATAGCATGGACCTAGTAGGTGCCTGTCCACTTTCCATGACCCCGGGAGAGAAAGGGGGAAGGTTTAAATGGACAGGAGAAGATGATAAGAAAGAGAGAAAGAAGGAAAGTGAATGGGGAGAGGGGGACAGGGAAGATGATGAATCAGGAGTAGTATAGGGGTATACAAGGGGGGGGGGGCAGAAGGAACAATAGCATGGACCACACTCCATGACCCCGAGAGACTAGAGAAAGGGGGAAGGTTTAAATGGACAGGAGAGGATGATAGAAAGGGGGAAAGAAGGATAGTAAATGGGGGAAGGGTAAGGGACAGAGAAGATGATGAATCAGGAGTAAATGTAGGGGTATACAAGGGGGGGGGGGGGCAAGGAACAATATCATGGACCTAGTAGGTGCCTGTCCACACTCCATGACCCCGAGAGAGAAAGGGGGAAGGTTTAAATGGACAGGAGAAGATGATAAGAAAGAGAGAAAGAAGGATAGTAAATGGGGGAAGGGTAAGGGACAGGGAAGATGATGAATCAGGAGTAAATGTAGGGGTATACAAGGGGGGGGGGCAGAAGGAACAATAGCATGGACCTAGTAGGTGCCTGTCCACACTCCATGACCCCGAGAGAGAAAGGGGGAAGGTTTAAATGGACAGGAGAGGATGATAGAAAGGGGGAAAGAAGGATAGTAAATGGGGGAAGGGTAAGGGACGGGGAAGATGATGAATCAGGAGTAAATGTAGGGGTATACAAGGGGGGGGGGCAGAAGGAACAATAGCATGGACCTAGTAGGTGCCTGTCCACACTCCATGACCCCGAGAGAGAAAGGGGGAAGGTTTAAATGGACAGGAGAAGATGATAAGAAAGAGAGAAAGAAGGAAAGTGAATGGGGAGAGGGGGACAGGGAAGATGATGAATGAGGAGTAAATGTAGGGGTATACAAGGGGGGGGGGGGGCAGAAGGAACAATAGCATGGACCTAGTACTCTAGGTGCCTGTCCACACTCCATGACCCCGAGAGACTAGAGAAAGGGGGAAGGTTTAAATGGACAGGAGAGGATGATAGAAAGAGGGAAAGAAGGATAGTAAATGGGGGAAGGGTAAGGGACAGAGAAGATGATGAATGAGGAGTAAATGTAGGGGTATACAAGGGGGGGGGGCAAGGAACAATATCATGGACCTAGTAGGTGCCTGTCCACACTCCATGACCCCGAGAGAGAAAGGGGGAAGGTTTAAATGGACAGGAGAGGATGATAGAAAGGGGGAAAGAAGGATAGTAAATGGGGGAAGGGTAAGGGACAGAGAAGATGATGAATGAGGAGTAAATGTAGGGGTATACAAGGGGGGGGGCAGAAGGAACAATAGCATGGACCTAGTAGGTGCCTGTCCACACTCCATGACCCCGAGAGAGAAAGGGGGAAGGTTTAAATGGACAGGAGAAGATGATAAGAAAGAGAGAAAGAAGGAAAGTGAATGGGGAGAGGGGGACAGGGAAGATGATGAATCAGGAGTAAATATAGGGGAATACAAGGGGGAGGGCAGAAGGAACAATAGCATGGACCTAGTAGGTGCCTGTCCACACTCCATGACCCCGAGAGAGAAAGGGGGAAGGTTTAAATGGACAGGAGAAGATGATAAGAAAGAGAGAAAGAAGGAAAGTGAATGGGGAGAGGGGGACAGGGAAGATGATGAATGAGGAGTAAATGTAGGGGTATACAAGGGGGGGGGGCAGAAGGAACAATAGCATGGACCTAGTAGGTGCCTGTCCACACTCCATGACCCCGAGAGAGAAAGGGGGAAGGTTTAAATGGACAGGAGAAGATGATAAGAAAGAGAGAAAGAAGGAAAGTGAATGGGGAGAGGGGGACAGGGAAGATGATGAATGAGGAGTAAATGTAGGGGTATACAAGGGGGGGGGGCAGAAGGAACAATAGCATGGACCTAGTAGGTGCCTGTCCACACTCCATGACCCCGAGAGAGAAAGGGGGGGAGGTTTTAAATGGACAGGAGAGGATGATAAGAAAGAGAGAAAGAAGGAAAGTGAATGGGGAGAGGGGGACAGGGAAGATGATGAATCAGGAGTAAATATAGGGGAATACAAGGGGGAGGGCAGAAGGAACAATAGCATGGACCTAGTAGGTGCCTGTCCACACTCCATGACCCCGAGAGAGAAAGGGGGGGAGGTTTAAATGGACAGGAGAGGATGATAGAAAGAGGGAAAGAAGGATAGTGAATGGGGGAAGCGTAAGGGACGGGGAAGATGATGAATCAGGAGTAAATGTAGGGGTATACAAGGGGGGCAGAAGGGACAATTGCAGGGACCTAGTAGATTCATACTCCATGATTCCCAGAGAGAAAGGGGGAAGATATAAATGATCAAGAGAGGAAGATAGAAAGAGGGAAAGAAGGTCAGATGATGGGGGAAGGGGACAGGGAAGATGATGAATCAAGAGTAAAATATATGGGTATACAAGGGGGAGCTGGGACAGAAGGGACAATTGCATGGACCTAACAGGTGCTAGTAGTAGGTCCACACTATATGATCCCCAGAAAGAAAGGGGGAAGGCTTAAATGGACAAGAGAGGAATAGAAAGAGAACAAGAAGGACAGAGAATGGGTAAAGAAGAAGAGGAAGAATTAAGAAAAAAAATACAAAGGCATAACCAGGGAGGCAGAGCCGGAGAGGGGACAGTTGCCCCTCGGTGGGTATACTTGCCCACCTCATAGGCCCTCCTGTTGGAGGCACCAGTGCCAGCGGAGGCACAGAGGATTACCCACCTGGACTTTGCACCCATCAAGATGGGTTTTTTTTTTGTTTAGGTTGTATGCCAATTCCCCCCCCCCCCCCCCCCCCCAACAAGAGAAACTTCATTGGCAACAATACTCACTTTTGACTGATTGCCATCAAACAAACAAAACACCAACCAACACAAGCTAAAACTTCATTGACCCCTGCTTTCCCCCTCCCCACACTTTTGCAATCCTGGTTCCACCATGGCATGTTAGGACAAATAAGTTGGGTTTGGGGGGCTCAGACAGGTCCCCTTGTGATACCTTGCCCCATCCTTTCTTTGCACCCCCTCCCTGTGTGTTGACCCTTGATATGCCACTTAGTTTAATATTTAAGTAAATATATATATGAAATAAAATCATAGAAAGTCCAAAAATATACACCATGTGGTGAGATTTGTACCCCTTTCATGCTGCACTGATAAAAAAACACTGATGAAATATATACCGATAGTATTTGCCTTATAATGTAAACAAAGGTGAAACAGAGGCTTGCCCGCACGCGCCATTCATACTGCCGGAGAAATTCACTCACTGGGGCGAGCCTCAAACGGAAGTGAAGAATTATTGCGCTATTGCTTTTCATCGGAGTCGCATCGAAAGAAAGGAAATTTCTCCTGCTCTGAAGGAGGAGAATTTCATCGCCTATTTCTCTTCTTTCTATCAGCTATTTCACCTGATATTTCCCCTCTGTTCCATTCATAGTGGCCATTTCATTGGATGCATCCGAACGCATCCGATGAAAATCAGTGCAGCATGAAAGGGGTATTTTAAAGATTTTGAACGATTTTGAACCCAGGTACATGGAGAGCCTCAATTTGACTCACAGTGGGAATACTATTGCCATACCCTCCAGAAATAAATATTTCAGACGTTGGGGGACAGGTGAGCTAGCCGACTAGTAAATGGACCAAATGAAATATTAAAATATCCTAGCAAGTTCGAGACTATGTATCCCATATGGTTGGAGGTTTTAAAAGATTGCCATGCATTTAGGCAAGTGATATAGCATTTGTAAGCGCTATTTTTATACCCTCAAGAAATAAATATTTGACTGAGAGGACAATCTGTGGCTAAGTTGACCCATTCAGGACTGACTGATTTTGTTACAGCATATATTCTCCATCGACCCAAGCTGGAGCATTTTCGAGACCAGTCCTGAACGGGTTAAGAGGAAAGGCCCAGTCTATGACTCATACTACAGAGGTGGTGACCTCTTGAGTGGTTCTCTGCTTGTTAGTATCCCTGCATACCAATCAGATGTCCATTTCATTTTTAACCCCTTTCAAGATGACGATTAACATAAATATTCTTCAAGACCACCCAAAAATGTGTCCTTTTTCTCGCAGATTTGTAAGTATCCCTGCATATTAATGCGATATCCATTTGATTTTCAACTCCTATCAGGACGACGATTAACATTAATATGCAGCAATCTGTATTCCTGTATCCAATGAGAAGTCCATTCAATTTTAACCCCTCCCACGACAATTACCATCTATTTAGATATTTTTCAAGACGACCGCCAAAAGAATTTTGTACAAACCATATTTCTTTTAAATATCAAATGTCTGAGATCCCATGATTGATTGTTACATCAGGGCCTTCAGAAGGGTGTTGCATAAAGAGTTGCCATTAACTGCAAGTCAGAAAATGCCTCTAAATGCGCAAATCTGATTGGCTCAAATGCACATATTTTCTGACTTGCGATCGATCGCAACTCTTTATGCAACACCCCCCAAAAAAGTCAAGTCAAGTCACAATGCTGACAAAGGTTATATAGATGATAGCCGACAATTTCAGAGGTAAATATTTGTATTGTGATTTGTAAACAAAATGTAAAAATGATTTGTGTTAATATGAATACCAATAGCACAAAATAATAGCACATTTCTTCATTATTTATTTGTATGATGTGGTGACCCTCAAGTGAGTGGGAACTTATCCTGGCAAACCAATGTAGGAGGTGAAGGGTAAACAAACATACTGTACATGGAGAGTTTGTCACATTGTTCTTTGTTTGGGGGTAACTCGATTCAAATTTCCGTCATCAACATTTTAAAGGTCTTTTTTTTTTACTTGCCTAACAGGGCCACCAATAAAGAAATATAAATATAAATACATCCCCCAAATTACAGGTAATTTTGAGCACTGATGATTAACCCATTGCCTACGGGAACCTGGTGGGTCCTGTATAAACTTTATATTGGATATTGCAAAATCTAGTAGGGAACAGGTTAACGATATCACTATTTACGCATAATTTCAAGGAGATTGAGCGGCTGATGTAAATTTGTTAAAATTATGCATTCTGATTGCATCTCCAGAGAACGGAGTAACAGCACACAGCGTGTTCCTTTAATGACAGAGTGATGTGTCACCCTTAATGCACTGACCAGCTTGCTTTCCAAACTTAAAGGGACACTGGTTTTTAGCATCACATCGTAGTCGAAGCTCGAAAGACTCAACAACAGATTTTGTAATTCCATGCTACAGTCCTGTTAAATAATCCTTATTTTTTTATTCCATTATACCCATAATGTGAGATTGTGATATCACTTATGTATCTCAACATGCAATTTAATTTTCAATATATTGTACATGTATGTATATTTGGTTGTTTTAAAACTAATTCTCCCAATTTCATCCCATCCATCATCCCTAATATTTCACAAATGCCAAAATATTTTAACAAAACATCTTCGTTGATTGTTATGAACTTTTGTTTTAAGCTAGATGAGGCCAAAAAAAAGAGGCAAAATTTGAAGTTGGAAATATGAAAATAACCAGTACTCGGGACTCCCTTTAAGTAAAAGCCTTGTGTAAAACACGCTTAGTGCTTATAGCTGGTAAAGTCATGTCCAGTATTAATGACAGCTACAGTCCTGCGTG
>JBAMJV010000883.1:0-85000 GCA_037951105.1 Echinarachnius parma | reverse complement strand
TGTAGGGAGGTATACAAAAAAATGGGGGGCGGAACCTTCTCCCCTACCCCTACATTAGGTACGCCGCTACCTCCTCCTTTCGATCCATCCTAAACACCCTGCTAGCTTGCAGTTGCATGTCAATTGCAGATGCCTGTTTATAGAGAGAAGGAAATGAACACGTCCCATTTCCACTTCTTCTAGTGAAGTGCCATATTTATTTAGAATCTCGGATAGCGACTTACACTCTTGATGCTAATATAGCTTCGGAAGCTTATATTGCAAGTACAGTATACAGTATACATCGGAAGCTTATATTGCAAGTACAGTATACATGTGTATTCTTAATACCATTTTGTTTCAATACCATATGGATTCTAACTTTGAAGACCTAGCACCAGACATATTGCAATTATAAATAGATAATAAACTTTCCTTTTTATGGTCAAGTAGAGCCATTAAAGTCTCAGGCCCTATGCTTAAATATTGTGACCTGAAATTTTGGGCCGAACCAAATAAAAACATTGGTTGTCTATTACAAGTAGAATTTGGCAATAATAACATTTCGGTAGCCTAAAGCAAATTTTCTGTGGCCCTGGGCCAGTGAGCAAGAGCTACAGTACTACATTGTATGATTGTTGCATTGCTCTGAGATGTACACATAATGTACACAAATTTTAATTTGTTTGCATTAGTCCTGATTAGTATGTGTTCGCAACTCCTGTAGGCCTGTTAGGGAGGTTCTGAAGTTCATAATGCATCTCATCTAAAATTGATTACTGCATGGTCAAGGGAGTCCAGAAAGTTGATTGACCAGTCCAATCAAGCCCCAGTTGTTTATCGCTGCAGCTGTAGAGTGCATGAAAGCTACTGTTATTGATTGATTATCATTGGTCGGCCAGCCTACACTAGTAGGAGTAGATGATGATTTATGGCTCAATTTCATCAGTTATGTGTTAATACTTGTGCATGGAATACGTGCTGTCAGGGTAATACTGTCACTTGACTGATAAGGAATTGTAAACAATCGGTGTCGATCTGATACGTGGCGCTTCACAATTGATTTAAACTTGGGCTATAGTTTCTAGTCAAATTATATAACTTAGTGGTATATTATCTTTCACATGAACTTACTTCCCAAACACATTTTAAAAAGAGCACTAGCTTGAAACTAGCTGGTTATTTGAACAACAAGCTGTAGAAACATGACGTTTTTGTTGTGATGTCATGTGATTTCTTGGGGTACTTTGGGTTTCTCTGCAAACTTTTGAAATCACATTATCCACGATGGACTGCGAAAAGGTGCCATTCCGTACTAGCAAGCAAAGCTTGGGGTACAGTACATTGTGCATTCAGTGTGACCTACATGTACGTACAAAGCCTGGAATACATTGTGTGGTGTTCTGTAGTTCTCAAACCAAAGCCAAGGCATTGAATGCCTGCTTCAGCAGTGCCTTGTGCAATGCTCTTTGTGTTTGTCATCCATCTATGCCAATATCCCTTCAGTCCGTCAAGACAACTACAGTAGCACTAGCATTTAAATTCCCCTTTCCCTAAAATGGCCAAATAACTCGGGAGCAAGTGCAGCCTGTCCGTTCCATGATGCAAAATTGGCATTGATATAGCCGAAACCCTTTCACATTTGAGATAAAGACCAACTTTTCATCTGTTCCAATACCTTCTCACTTCAAGACAACTAGCACCAATATTGTAATTCCTCTTTCCCTAAAATGACCAATTCAGGAGCAAGTGCAGCCTGTCACTAATGTAGAATTGAACTTGATAGTTAGTACCCTTTATACATTTCAGATCTGTATCTGTATTTAGACCGCTTTATCTGCTCTGATATGTCCACAGCATCTCCAAGAAAGCCCAGTAGGCCATCATTTTACTCCCCTTTCCCTAAAATGTCAAAATAAGCGAGCGAGCAAGTGCAGCCTGTCCATTCCAAGATGTGCAATTGGACTTGATGGAACTGGTAGTACCCCATTCACATTCTATTGGATCTGTATTGAGACGGTTTCATTCACATCAATATCCTCTCAGTTAGTCAAGGCAATCAATATTTAACCTGTTCACTACTATATTTTGTATTTCCCACAGAGTTAGTACAGGATGCATCAAGTTCCTGTAGAAAAATGGTTAAATTCCTCTTTTAAATTTAGACTCAAGTCTGGTATATAGGTTGGCATTGTCATTCCTTAAAAATGATGTTAAAGAATATAATAGACTAGAAACCCTGTGGGTTCTGCAAGTGCCGCTAGTTATTTTATTATTTGACAACACAGCATCGTGACTACAATGTTATGAAATTATTTAGATTATATGAAATGGGCCCTACTCCACGACCTTCAGAAAGAAAAACAGAGTAATTGAAACGCTTCTTCCAAAAGTTAAAACAGAGCGCTCTCAGCTATTACGTTTGACCTTGAACACATAAACTAATAATAACTCATCTCAGATGCTAATTTCCCACTCATAATTTCAGGAAGTATACACACTAGGGATGTGAATTATGCATCTATGTTGCTGAAAGACAGATAATTGTTGATAAATGTTGTTTTACTACCTCAATCTCTCCCAGATTCAGTGTAGTCTTGTTCAAAATGTCAAACATTACAAACTAGACAATGAATAAACATCACAAATCACAAATGTCTCAAATTAACAAAAATTGAGATATTATGTTTTGCAACGTATAATTATATTACTCATCATATAATATGATTATTTACTAGTGAGTGGTAAGTCACAGTGGATTGTTCATGAGCACGCTTTTAAAGTTGTTATTAACAAAGCGGGCAAATTCTAAATTTGACAAAATGATAATATGCTATTGATGCAAAGAACATTTAACTCATCATATGATACTGGTAATTAATTTCCAGAGGGTAGTAAGTCACAGTGGAATTAACGAGCACGCTATTGTTGCTATTAACAAAGCAGGCGATTTTGACAGAGATGGATTGATGCGGGATGTCCTAACTGACATTAAATACACAGCGTAACGAATGGCGCCTTTACCGCATAATGACAGTATAAGTCGTCGTTAACTGTTCAACAGCTTTGTTAAAGTCTATGTAATGCATTATGTCTTTGTGTTCTCTCAAATTTGTACTCCTATCCTCCTTTGCCGCCTAACCTTTGTATCCATTTTGATTGTACAACAAAAAATTATCCATCATAAATAAGCGCAGAGTCAAAACGTTTACTAAACGTTTTAAACTTTTTGAATTTATGAAAACGTAATTTACAGACAATGTTTAAACGTGAAAGAGACGGAATAACTCGGCACTAATTAAAATATAAGCCAAATTTAGCATAGCATAATGTCAGATAGAAATGTATGATATACAGTCTTCCTGGCCCAAGGTCAAAATCACTGCTACTTTGACAAACCAATTAAAATTGCAAAGTCAATCGCAGTGAAAACAGAACCATCAATAAAGTCCTTTGATCAATACAGAATCTATAATCCTTATTGGGTTGAATTAATGTATTCCACATCCAATCTCTGCATACTCCAATACCGACTAAATGTTTAATTTAAGTCACAACTTTACTCTTCAACCACATATTGAAGTACAGATTCTTTAATTCAAATCCACACAAATTTAATATACAGTTACTTTCGTAATGTCACCAGTACCAGTGATATATAGGGCCTCCATCGCTAAAATCAATCGCAGTGGAAATAGTCAACCATCAATACTAAAAAAATTACATCAATACCTAAATATTGATTGCTCAGAAATAATGTGCATATCTTTGTTCATCCAATCTGATATCCAATCCAATACTGATGGAATGTTGTATTCAAATGTAAGTCCTAACAACATGAATACTACATGTATTCAACCATTTTCCTAATAAAAAACAAACATTACACTGAAAAACATTCATGTCAGCAGAAACGATCAAGTAATGTGAACTCTAGATGGCTTCCCTCGCCATAGGCAAATTATTGAGATTAATGCTATTTTGACAGACCAACTGAAAAGGCAGTCGATAGCAGTGAAAACATGTTACATCTATGGAGCAGCAAGCGCCAAATGATAGGGGGCAAAAATATTTAACCCATTCAAGATTGGTCTATATAATGTATATACTCGGGCTTGGGTCTATGGAGAATGCATGTTATGGCAAAAACAATCAGTCTGAATAACCCCTTGACTATGGGAACTGGGTGGGTTGTGTACAAAGTCTATGGGGATTTCAGAAACTCAAAGGGAACGAACAGGTCAAATGGGTAAAGTAGACTATTCTTTCTTCACTTCATCTTTCATACTGTCTCTTCATTCCTTCTTTTTTACCTTCTTCATATATACTTTCCTTTCTCATGCGCCTTGAGCACCTTATTAGGTGGATATTGCACAATATAAAAAAAGTCAAATTATCATAATTTGAAAAGATGGAGGGGGGAGGGGGGGGGGGGGGGGGTCAACATCTCCCGAAATGGGGGCTGCAAGAGCCAAATATAAATAAAGCGTTGCAAATGTCTTTTAAAACATTTGTATTCTCCCCACAATGAGGGGGGGGGGGGGGGGGCACTGCATGGGTAAATATACATTTAGACCCCACAAAGGAGGGATAGGGGATATTTTGCCCCCCTACCCTTTTCCCCACCCCCAAAAGCTACGCCCCCTTTATAACTTAGACAGCCTGTAGGCAAATATGGCACAGCGTATTGATTTGAATACCACAGTTGCTTGCCTCCAAATGGGTTAGGGTCATTCACTCATACTAGTGCCACCCATCGTCCTTGAAGCTAGCCCCAATATAGGAAGGAAATATAATATATAATACGCGGAGGCAATATACCCATCCAATTTCATACATGAATGAATGAATGACATATGTATAAAACGTTTCTCGCAAACAAACAGTGTTTCATAATGCATGTTTTGTGGAGAGCACTCATATCGGGCAAAAGGAAAATTGAGCGAGAAAGTTCTGCACGTTCCTAACCAATATTGTGATTTCTAATTTTCCCTTGTGAAATTCACGAGAAAAGAGTTCATGTTCTATACTTGTCAACATTATTACAACCTTGTAATTGTACGTAAGAATGTTGTGAACATAATAAATTTAAACAGTGTTTCATATTGCCTGTTTTATGGAGAGCACTCATATTGGACAAAATGGAAATCCAGCAAGAAATGTCTGCACGTTCCTATTGCCAATATGGTGATTTATAATTTTCTCTTGTGAAATAAACACAAATATATATATAAATATGTATTATTAATATATAAAGGAGTTTATAAATTGTTGGAGCATAGTTAGTTTCATGTTCTAAACTTATCTATAATCTTGTAAATATTATGCAAAATGAGTATTATGTGAAATCAAATCATGTTTGCTAATAAAAATGGGTAATAACTGTGTACAAAGTCAGTGAGTTAGCAAATATCACTTTGCATTTTTGCTCATTACTTGGCCATATAATATCCATTGAACGTGAAATTTGCACAAATTATTCAGTGGACATATCAGATCACAACAATACACATTTTATCAACCATTCATCAGATATTACACAAGTCAACATAGTTACTAAATCCCTTTAATATCTTTTACTGCTTTAAAAACATGAAGATGTTTGACTCGTCACTTATTGCACATGTCAACAGAGTTACTAAATCCCTTTAAATCTGTTATTGCTTAAAACATGTGAATAATTTGTTTGTAAAATATTTAAGCATTTCTGAAATAGAAGGCAAAATAACATCTGAGAATGTTGTCAAAATTTAGCAACGTCCCCTACAGCTGTTTGCAGACAACATTGATATGCAATGATAATGGCTGTGCAGCCAATTCTGTTGGAATTCAATTCAATTGACATCAGATGTAGGTCAGAGGGACTAAGAAAACATTATTACGAAAAGTAACACTTGAAGGAATGTTCTTCTCTATCATCATTTTCAACCTCTTACAAGATATGATACCGAGATTAAAGTCGGTTGCCATAACGACATTTCCTGTTTTTATCAAGAAAGCCATCAAATATTGACAATTCATTTCAATATCCTCATTGAAATAAGAATTACTCACATTCTGAGAGAAAAAAAATACAACGTTCTCACTTTTCTCTACTCTCACATACAGTACATCTAAAAGGCAATTTTCACCACGGTGTAATTGGTTGTGATGGGTAAGACTCCTTGAGTAATTGCCACCTATTTCCTTCATAAATTACCCACCATGCCCCACGCTGTGCATACGGGACTAATTCTTCATAATTGCACGAGTGAGAATTTGATTGCGGGCATTAGTAACCCATTACGACCTGCGAAAGGACATCCGTAATGATGACAGCACTGTATGTCTCTTAGTTTGATTTCTAGATCGTATTACAAATTTGTAAGTGAAACTGCCAAAGTTTGTGCAATTGATAAATATCCATACAGCAAATTGTCTATTAACCTATATTCGGGTCTGATTGATGTTGCTATAACATGTATTCTCCATAGACCCTAGCCCAAGTATTCTCGGAACATGGGTTTGAAGTAAGCCTGGCAATGTTGAAAAAAAAGAAGAAAAAAGAAGGGTTGGGGGGGGGGGGTACAAGAGGTTACCAGGACATGTTCCCCAATATCTCTCCCCAAGCTCCAAAATATATGCTCTCATGTGAACACGCCTAACCAAACCAAAAATCTAGATCTAGTATTTTAAAAGGAGTTTTTAATTGCAAATCTAAGACATGGATGACAACATGATGACCTCACATTGAGGCCCTGTCCCACATTCACTCAACGTCCACTCCCAGTTCTCTAGATGAGAACGACAATGATTTGACCAATCGGGTGGCATTCCCAGCTAGAGGACGGGTGGTGAATTTTGAGTGACCATAGGGGGTAGGGCCTTATCGTAACATCATCAAAATACAGAGACAATCACGGTCTTGCAATTGAAACCATTCTTATAATCAGCGTGAGGCAGATTTGTTCTTGGACGTCGACATTCAAGACAACCTCACATTCAGGCCCTGGCCCACGTTCACTCCATGTCCGCATCGGTCAAATCCACATCATTCTCATCTAGAAGGCGGGTAGTGAACGAAGGGATACGGCCTAATCATAAGATCATCAAGTACAGAGACTTTCATGTTCTTGCAATCGAAAACTCCCTAACAATCAACCTAACAAAATTTGCAGGTTCATACAATGAACAGATTAAATCGTAAAGCCTGATAGACTTACCTGGTATGGATGCTACACTTGCAGCTGGCTCTGCATCGGCCATTTTGGCGCCCAAGGCAGCAGCTGGAGTGAAGGATGGCGGGGGCTTGATGTCGGGAAAATCCTCCACTGACCCTCCATTCACACCTGCACAAGAAATGAAAATTATATTATTGTCTTTTTGAGGGCTATTTTTCAAACCTGCCAGTGGCATCCTTAACATTCATTTGTACACTGAACTCTGTTAATACAGTATAGAGTGTGCACCCAATTAGTCCAACCATGGTACAGAATTCCAGTAGTCTTGTGAATATACAGCGCCTTAAAACTTTATGTGACTGTAGGTGGTCAACATGCATGCACAAACTTTCCTTTAAATCCTTATATGGCAATTTGAGGGGAAATGAATTGAAGATTGTATTAAGCAAGGTTAATTCAAATTTGATGTGCTGACAAATTGACTTTCCTGTACAGAAAGCTATCAGTGCTAGTCATCGTGTCATCAATAAATGAGGGCAATTCCAAGCAAACATGGACGAAATGTCAAAGTGTTACCACGAAATAATATTTTTGGCATTTGAATCAAATGTTACATGTTGTCATTATAAACCGTACACAAAAAGTAACTACCCCCCTTAACAATTGCTCATAATTTCATAACCAAGAATCGTGTCAAGATGTTGTCTTGTCAAAATATATCTATGGTAGTTAGGAAAACAATGTGTAAAAATAAGAGGTAACCATTAATCCATGGTTGAGTAAGCACACATTAAAGAGAAAATTGTAATTTTTCAAAATTCGCAAAGTAATATTATCATTGCAGTTTATTGAGTATTGGAAAATTTCAAAATGCACTGTTTTACAATTGACAATAATACATTTAACCACATGTGCCATCAAAAATAAAAATGGATGGAATATCAAATAGCATTGTTTCATAAACCATAATCAATGCATTCAGTCACATGTGCTGTTTCACAACAATGTACAGGCATGCGCAATGTCTTGTGACTTTTGAATTGGGCCATTTTGTCTTTAATCTGTGCTCATTCAGCCTAAAGTGATGAATATCTCTGATTTTCACACAAAATGTACATAACAACTGTAAAAGTATTATAGTAAGATGACATCTTGAAACAAGTATTGGTTATGAAATTATGAGCAGTTGATTAGGGGGGTAGTTACTTTTTGTGTTCGGTTTAGTTTGTGCTGAAATATTTGCAGTAGTCATAAATAGTGTCAGAATTTAAATGGCAAAGGGGTACATTTTGTATGATACTGTGATGCTTGGAAATGTCCATGATTTGAAGGTTGAATTGAATATATGGTTTCTCGGTACAACCATACCTCCACACTGAGATGAATTGGGAATGACCTATCTAGACATTTAAACAGGCCTCTAGGCTCTAGATCAGTGGTTTCATAACTTTGGTGTCACCTCAGGAAATAACCTATCTAGACATTTTAATGGAGTCCCTAGAACAGCCGTTTCTTACCAATGAGGTCACTTTTAGGGACTTACTTATCTAGACATTTAAATATTCATCTAGAGATCAATGGTTTGTTACCAGTGATATCACTTTAGGGAATAACCAATCTAGACATTGTAACAGAGCCTCTACATGTAGATCAGTGGTGTCTATCTTTTGATGTCACTTTAAGGGTTTTGCCCATCTAGGCATTTAACTAGAGCCTCTAGATTACCAGTGTCTTACTTCTGATGTCACTTTATGGACTTACCAATCTACGCATTTTTAATAGGCCTCAAGATCAGTGGTGTCTAATTTTTGATGTCACTTTCAGGGTTTTGCCCATCTAGGCATTTTGCTAGAGCCTCTACATTAGCGGTGTCTTACGTTTGATGTCACTTTCAGGGACTTACCTATCTAGACATTTTAATAGGCCTCTAGATCAGTGGTCTCTAACCTTTGATGTCTCCTAAAGGGTTTTGCCCATCTAGGCATTTTATTAGAGCCTCTGGATCAGTCGTCTCTAACCTTTGATGTCACTTTATATGCCCATCTAGGCATTTTATCAGAGCCTCTAGATCAGTCGCCTCTAACCTTTGATGTCACTTTAAGGGTTTTACCCATCTAGACATTTTATTAGAGCCTCTAGATCAGTGATGTCTTACCTTTGACGTCACCTGTGCTGGAGGTAGATGATGATCGGTGGGGCAGGTCCTTTGGTTTGGGGGGCGGGGTGGGTGGACGTTCCTCTTCTACTGGCGGAGGAGGTGGTACTGCTGCTGCTGCTGCTGCTGCTGCTGCTGCTGCTGCTGCTACTGCTGCTGCTGCACCTGCAGCTGCTGCTTGCCTTGCCTTGCCTGAGCACATACAAAGTGATGAAACAATCATTACTAAATTGGCAACAAATATAACAATTCACAGTAAGAATAATTTCAATTATGAACACACATTTTGTGTTTAGGTAGATGATGAATGGTGGGGCAGGTCCTTTGGTTTGGGGGGTGGGGTGGGTGGAGGTTCCTCTACTACTGGTGGTGGTGGTGGTGGTGGTGGTGGTGGTAGTGCTGCTGCAGCAGCTTTCCTTGCCTTGCCTGGGCTCACACAAAGTAATGAAACAATCATAACTATTTTGGCAAAAATATATAGATCATACTTTATAATTCATATTAGAAATCATAGTAGGATTAATCTTCATCATGCACACAAATTGTGTGATCTATTTTACTATTACTTAGTGAAGTAAATCAAATCAGAGACATGTAGCAAATACAAAAACCCCTCACTTTCAATTTTTCATACATATTGCCAATTTTCAAAAAGTTCAACAAATAACATTTTGTTTGGATCTTCAAGTATTTCATCTCAAGGATCTATAGACTTAAAATTATCAAATTATTGCAGAAAAACTGTGTGTATTGCTAGAATATTGTTCAATTCAATGTTTACGAATACATCATTATCAAATTAATGCAACAAAATTCAACTGCTCCCCATGTGCTACAGTTGCAGGCTGTAATACCCAATGGGCAGAGTGATCATACGCAATTTATTATGCAGGATGCGCAGTGATATTTACATGCATATCTAAAAATAATCGACAATGGCCATTTCCTCGCAGTAATATCTGATCCACCAGAGGGTTGAATGACCAGCGAGCTTTAAAACCAATTAACCGAGAGTGAGTTGGTAGTAAACATCCCTTGCTTTGTACATTGGCAATATGCATTAAAACAAAAATGAAAGGAACAGTCAGGTTTTTGAAAGACCTTTCATCTAAATATTGAAAGCAATCATATATGGATGATATATAATACAATACAATGACTAATCGTATAACTTTGACAATCAAAATATCTGCCAGCTTTAAAACCAATTAACGGAGATCGAGTTTGTAGTCGATATCTCTTGCTTTGTACATAGGCCATATATTTATGCATAAAAAAGATTAAAGGACCATTAAGGTTTTTAAAAGATCTTTTGTTTAAATTTTGGAAGAATTTATATGGTTGATTTAACAAATTATGATTTCTAAATGTACAACTTTGACAATTTGAAAGATCGGCGCGCTTTAAAACCAATAAACAGAGAGTGAGTTTGTAGTCAACATCCCTTGCTTTGTACATTGGCCATATGAATAAAAAACATTAAAAGACCATTCAGGATTTCAAAGGGATCTGTAACGTTGTTTGCATACATGTGCAAAAAGTGATGAATGGTTGCTAGAATGTATATTGTTGTGATCTGATATGTCCACTGAGTAATGTGTGAAATTTCACGTTAAATGGATATTATATGGCCAAGAATTGGGCAAAACTGCAAAGTGATATCTGCAAACTTATTGCACTTACTTTTGTACACAGTTATAACTTTCCAGTGGATAATTTAAAAATCTGCATCATAAATCTTTTTTACAAAAGTGAAATTCAAAAAACAAAACCTGTTCCAGGATTCTATTGGTGATACAAATACAACAAGGTATGAGAGAACCACTAGAGTTCTAAGATTTGTGAATTTGCACAATGTTACCAGATCCCTTTAAATCGGGTATTTCATTTACGCGTTATCTTGGAAGCTTGGCGCTATATTTCATAAATCTTGGAAGCGATTAATTTATGATTTCTACATAACCATACAACTGTCTTTAGATATACAACTGTCACTATATTTCATACCCCATGGAGGGTAAATCACCAGCAAGCTGAACTTCACAGACACAACAGGCAAATCTTGAACATGCCTAGTGTTCGGTGCAAAATACAATGTTATATAATATATTCATTTGTACACATTAAGAGGCCTTTTGAATGGAGAGATCATATTGAACCATCCAAGCTTTGTATTGCATTTGAAAGCATATGTTATGCATACATAATTAGATATCATATTTCATAATTGCATAATTCAAAAATATAAATCATATTCATAATTAAGGTAATCCCTGAAATTTCAAGATCTGTATTTTCTCCTCCTCAATGTGAATGTAAGACGAATTACACACAGCTACATGTATGTGTGGAATATTTGTACGGATCAAAGGATGTACATTATTTTTTAGAGCTGCGAATCGGAGGGTTAGAAATTGAAATTGAAAGGTTTGTGACTTTATGTGCAGATGCTTGGGGACTGAAGGAATTATGTGCATGCATACCAGTCAACATCAAGCACTAGCAGACATGTAGCATACAGTAAAGGGTAGCTTGCCAGTTATCTACACCCATTTGATCTAATCCAATTTTATCGACCAGCTCTAAATCTACATTTAGAAGCTTAAGTTAAGATTAGGATTTTGGATTAGTATTCCATTTTTTTCAGGTTCAGAGTAGTTGGGATTAGGGTATGGGTTAGGTTTCAAGTTGGGAGGTCAAGGTTGGAGTTGGGGAAATTACATTTTCAGGCATCATGTACTAACATTGGACAACAAAACTGGTGCAGACCAAAGGGAACGCAAGCCCATACATACATGTGCATACAGAATATCTAGCACTTATGGTACTTATGGCATACCAGCCTGGCTTTAACAAATATGGGAAATATTCTGTATGCATCCATCACTAAGCTCTGATAATAAATACATTTCACAGAAATGGAATTATGACAGTTCTATTTCCTGAATTACGTTTTTTTTGTCCTTTTCCATAAATGAGATTTCTGTATTGCAAATTCCACTGATAAATTTGAGAGTTATGTATTCATTCTTTTAATCTGTTGTAGAATATAGCATGGTATTTATGGGCATACCAGACAGGCCTGAACAAATATATGGGAAATATTTTGTATGCATCCTTTCATCATCGCTAAGCTCTGATAATAAAATTATACATTTACCGCAAATGGAATTATGACAGTTATACTTCCTGAGTTACTTGCATGTTTTTGTTCTTTTCAAACAGGGATTTCCGTATTGCAAATTTCTGAGAGTTTATCCATTTAGAGTTAATTCATCATTCAAATCTGATTTTGAAATTAAGACCGATTTCTAATCATTTATTTTATCCAATTTATTACAGGCAGCTCCTAAATTGCACTATTTTCATCAACTATAAATCTAATAATACATACATTGCATTTCTTGTACACATTCTTTTCTTTTACTAGTCAACTCAAATCAAGGCAGATATATATTTTTGCCAGGAAAAAATAGATCTGTATTCATGCACATGTGTATTAAAAAATGAGTCGTCTGATGGCAAATAGTTAATTCATTCAAAGAAGATACCTAGACTTTCATTAGATGGGAAGCCATTCAAATGATTGGTTTGGAAAACTTGCATAGCTATGGGGGACGCTTTACTCCTTGAGACGTTGAGTGCCAAAACACTTTGTTCGGTTGTACAAGATTTGTAAACGTTTTGCCCTTATTAAAGGGATCTAGTAACTTTGTTGACATGTGCAAAAATTGATGAGTGGTTGATACAATGTATATTGTCATCTGATATGTCCACTGGGTGTTGTGTGAAAATTTCAAATTAAATGGACCTTATATGGCCGAGTAATGAGCAAAAATGCAAAGTGATATTCACTAACTCATTGCACTCACTTTGTACACAGTTTCGACGATCCAGTGGATTATTTAACATCTGAACACTTCAATCGTAAATATCTTTTTAACGAATGGGAAATTAAAAAAACTGAAACCTGTCCCATGATTTTATTGTTAATACGAATACAACAAGGTATATTGGAACCGCTAGAATTACAATTTTATTTTGAGGATTTGGACAATGTTACCAAGTCCCTTTAAGCTGCCTGTATCCCTGACAAGCTAGGAGTTAACACTCCTGAATCACTTTCTTTCCTTTATTTAAATAGATGGGATGGATGTATAATTTTGTACGGTTTCATATCATCTCCATGGATACACATTACACAGCCTTTGACTGAACATTATTAAATGTATTTAATAAATGAAGGGCAATGCTGTAAAAGATGGCAATTGTTGTTCAGTATGTTTATGCGTGCATACATTATACTATACAGTATGTCAATATATCGATACTTTAGTCAATCTCTTGAGGAAAAATTCATGCAAACTTTCTGAGACACTCCAGCTTTGTCTATGACCAGTACTTATTGTCATTAATACAGATATGATATTGTGTATAACAATTGAGATAATAGCACTACTTATGCATGATCTACATACAATGTAACTGCTTAATTATCTTTCACTTTCATATGTATTGCATATATAATATCGTACATTACTTCAATCATATGTTTGAATTGGTACTTATCACTTTGAGGCTACATACTTACAACTAATGCTGTTAGGTAAAGAAAAAATCCCGGATCGATCTCGGATCGGTAGAATTCAAAATCGCTAACGAGATTCTCGGATCGGATCGGATCTCGGAAAAAAATAATATTGCAATTTGCTCTGAAAAAAATGCAGCGTTGTAGACTTATCTTTCTTGTTTTATATGCCAATAATATTAACAATGTTGACGCTTTGAGGCATGCACATATCAACCTTTACAGAAAAACAGTTACAGACTATTCAGAATTAACTAAGTTTCGCAAGAAAAGTATTTTTTCCGAAGTGAATTGGGCCTAGAAATCGATCGTTTGTTCAGCATCGCGCCACACATTCACAGAACTCAGCCGGCCAGTCACGGGGAAACATCACAATAATACGATCTTCTTGGTGAGAGCCTTCAAAAAGTGGCTATAAATTAGCCTTTTTGTGATCAACACGATTTTGGTAGTCTACTTACATGATAACATGGCATTTGAAAGCTGAACAGATTTTAAAAAATACCCCCAAAACAATGAAAAACTGGGCTGAATATATCGATAAATTTCCAAAGCACGTTCGTGAGGGAAGGTTGAAGTAGTTACGGTACCGGTAGCAGCAAGTTTTCGGGCTGCTGCACTGCTGGCATGTTTCACGCATATTCGCTCGTGTACGGGTCTTTGTTTCATACGCCGGATTCATCCGCGATCTGTTATGTATTATACATGTAGTTGTTATTTACCGATTTTTTTAGTAGTTGTTTGCATTGCTTTGGGGCTCAGTTTTTTTCTGTTCAGCTTTTAAACGCCATGCAATCATGTAAGTAGAATATCAAAACATTTAAACATGGTGCAAATAACCAAAATACGTATTTTGAGCCACTTTTAGAATGCACTGGCTGATCAGCTCGATCATACAGATATACATCTGAAGTCTCCCCGAGAGTGTCGGCCTAACTTTGTGTGCATTTCCGTCGGCAATATCGTTCAAATGACTAGCAACTTTGCGCATCCTGTTCAATTTTCGACTGCGAAACGAATTAATGAACCAAGAATTTCTCCAAAATAACCACTCATAAAGTAAACAATATTGATTCCCCCATTCTTTATTTAAATTACACTACTTAATGGACTGTCAAACATACACATTTTCAATAATTACTGGAGAAAATGGGTCGGCAAAATCTTCCAATATTTTCTACCGAGAAAATTTATTTCTCGGATCCGTCTCGGATCCGGCTCAGAAGCGATTATCGCCGGGAAATCGGATCGTTCCCGGATCGGATAACAGCATTACTTACAACATCAATGTGCTAATTGTACTGAAGATACTTCATACTTTATACCAACACATTTTGTCTTCAGTATTTACTATGTATACATGTAAATAAAAACAAATTTTTTAAGAATTAAAAAATACATTTGAAATAGTAACTTATATATTGAACCCTATGAATGATGAGAATTCCTGGCATTAAATTTGTTCCGTTATTTCATTTTTGTGTTATGAAAGCTTATATTTACAGCCTTCAACAGAAATAATAATAATAATAATGATAGCTTGCATTTATAAAGCGCTTAATACATGGTCATCAGGTACAGTTCAAACCCACACAAATGTGAAGTTGGGTAAACATCGTTGATGAATGCATTGGCCATGTTGACAGCCCTACAATTTTGAAGGAATTGTAAATTAATCTGATCCTTTATATGAGTTTTCAATCATGCAAAGGCTCTAGCTTGTACAATTAATATTTCCTCAGGTTTTATAATTGGACAAGAGAAAGGAAGCCCTTTTCTAATTTTGAATGCTGGGAAAGAACATTGCAACAACTTTCAGCAACACTGGAAGCATTCTACTAGATTTTGTTCATGGGTACAGAGTTGGATGGCAATCTAGATCTCCAATGTCTGTGGTCTATTAATCCATTAGGCCAACAACAAAAAAATTGTTGGATTGGAGTAACGGGCTACCAAAAATTAGGGTAGGTAGGTAGGGATTTTCTTCTTTTTTTTCTTTTTCTTTTTTTTTTCCCGCAGGATTCGCACAAGTACACGCAAAGTGACAAACACACACGCAGACACTGAAACACACAAACATACACACAAACACACACACATACAAACTCACTTAGTCACTTAACTCACTTAATCGCCACCATACATCGGTACTGGAGGGACGCAGGTCGGACACAGTTTCACTCAATAGTATTTCTGAAAAGCCGGCCCAGTGTCTGGCCAGTGTCTTCCCTAGATGCTTTGACTGTTTCAACTAAAAAGGCATGTCCAGGTTCACAATTGTCAGCGATTTCTTTAGTTAAATCTCCGATGACAGCATCCAAATCAAACCATCTGAGGACACTGACAAGAGGTTTAGTTTTCCCTTTGATCACCCCCGTAACCTTCACGGTATACGCCGCCATGTTTCCGACCGTGCATATCAACAGCGAAACATTAACAACAGTAAATACAGTGTGCATATGCGCTATGCCATGGCAAATACAAGTTTACACGCATCTATACTGTACAGTATTTTTGCGGGGAAAAAGCGATATCGCAACACTTCCGGGTTTTCAGCCCAGCAAATATATCGATTGCAAATGCAGCGCGATACTCGGGCGATAGCGATTTTTCCGCTTCGATATAAACGATACATAACGATATTGATCGCAATCGCAATCGCAATCGGATAAAAACCTCTAGGGTTGGCGGTATTTTTAGGGTCGGGCGGGTTACGCCAATCCAACAATTTATTTTTCATGGCCTTATTGCGCTATACATGTATATTCCGTTAACGGTAAAACTGTTTGATGAGTCAATCAAAACATGTGTTTGTATGAACTGTGAGCGTGGATTATTTATGCGATGAACATAGAGCTGTTATATATACAACTCTATGGCGATGATATGCTCATCAGAAAGACACAGAGCGCAAACGATTACTGTATATATACAGGATCATATGTGCACATGCACGGTGGCGCGCTTGGCCACTGGTGTATCATATGGATGGAGACATTTCTAATAAGACATGGGGGAAGGGGAAATTAGCCACAGTTTAAAGCAAATCAATCAATGGAGCAATGATGCATTCATAAATGCATTCAACTGACCAGCCTATAGGGAGGTGATCAATGACCAATCAATATCAATGTCCGGCCTCTACTGGTGTGCAACGATTGGATTACTATCTAGGCAGCTAGGATTGAAGGCTAGGCTCTATACGACTCTCATTTTATCTCATTTGTGATTTTTAGTAGATAAGCAGTTTTCAGCAGTATTTTTCTTCATTCATACACTAACTTGTTCATGACTGACATGCCTGACATCAATTTTAACTTGCCCAGGGTAATCAGGCAAGTGCTAGTGTCGAGTAAAACAAGATTCCTCAACTTTTAGGGGGCAAAAATCTTAATCTGGTGGCCTTAAAGATACACTTCAGTATTGGTACTTCCCGAAATGCCCCTTGACACTAAATTGGTTGGTTTTAATTCCATTTGAAAGTTCCTTCAATAAAACATGTAAAATGAGAATCATTCCCTTTCATATGCTCTCATAGTTGAACAATTTGATTTCAAGATATTATATTCATAAGTCTACCGGCCGGAGGACATTTTGACTTTTTAGAAAAATTAAACAAATCTTAATAGGTTTTTAAATAGTTGTTGATGATATCTCTATTGAATCATTATTTTAACAAAACATTAAATGGACAATTTTGTATGAAAAAATGGCTAAAACCAATGAGTTTTTAGAGAGCGCCCTCTTGAGTTGTAACGGCTCTTTAAAAAAAATGATAACAGGGTTTTTACTTAGTCGTTTGTAATTATGTATAGCTTTTGACTCGAGCATGGTGGAGTTATAACTATTAGTTTGTACCGTAATGATGCAGGTTTTGGTTACTAAAGTTAAGTTTGACCAATACTCAACTATCCCTTTAAACTAGGAAAACCAGTAGAAATTATGCTATTATTAAAAATAATGTTTATTTACAAGTATATTTTCAAATATATATAGTAAAACCTGCAATAGTGGCCACCAAAGTGATCCCCCTATCGAGAAAAACAATATCATAGAAGCTGTCTATAGAGGTCACCTGACTACAGTGGCCACTTTAATGTATCCCTTAGTAGAGGCACGGATTTTCCGTTTCAAAAAAAGGCCTTTTCCGTTTCAGAAAATCGGGAATTCCGTTTTTACCTGCCTGAAAAACGGAAATTCCGTTTTGCCATAGACTTTGTACATGTGAAAAACTGCAAATTCCGTTTACCATCAAACTCTATACAAAATTCAATAAGTATGGTAAAATAATGATTTTCACCCACAAATCATCCAAATTTGGGGGAATGTGTCATGCCTGATATCAGAAATGACTTACGACAGGCCAGAGAGTAGTTAGGCTATTCAATAATATAGGTATTTATTGTGAAAACTTACCGATTTTCTCTCGCTTCAACTTCAAGCTTTCATACGTATCACTATCAGCGTGTGGTGACGTCGTGTCGTAATCGAATTCCGTACCATTACCAAAGCCGTAGTATATACCCCGGAACGAACGCGGAAGTAATTGTTATACACGTGTGCGCTGATTATATCTCGAACATTTTCTAACTCCTCGAACCTGCATGTGTACTGAAGCTTACATCATATCAGTACAACGACACGAATAAGTCAACACTAACACTTCACTTGTATACTTTCCGTGCAGCTTATCGGGTCTTTTTTCTTACGCGAGATATCCATGGATATCTCGCGTAAGAAATGAGACCCATAACCTGCACGCAAAGTAAACGAGTGATATGGCGGGCTGTACCGATAGAGGGCGGACTGGATGTCAACGTTTGAGAATCGTTTAATCCATGTGCAGTATTAATATTACGTACATGGGTGACATGGTACGGCGCAGCTAGCTCTGACTGATAGCAGCTAGCTGCGGGGCCGGGGCGCGCCGGGGTAGCTAGTCTACGACGTCGATCGTATGCCGTACTCGCCGCACCGCGCTAGATCGGCTGTCATAATAAACGCAGCGGATTTCTTGTCGTTGTAAGTTGCATTCGACATCGTCTTTCTTGTACTTTTTTGTCATTTGTTTTCTTCTGATAGTTTTCTACTACAAAATATGAATTTTTGAGGAAAAAGAGGTTTTCCGCGATTTTCCGTTTGAGAACTCATTTTCCGTTTCAAATGGTCAATTCCGCGATTTTCCGCGATTTTCCGCGATCGCGGAAAATCCGTGCCTCTACCTTAGGTGGTCACTATACACAGGTTTGACTGTGATGCATGCATACATGTGTCAAGTGACTAGTAAACAAAAGTTCATTCTATATGGACGTAACAGTCCACCAGCATGGTGTGTATCCTGAATCGAATAGACGGCTTGCCCCCATTGTTACTAATGCACCCAAAGACAAATACCCTATGGGTTTTTCTCTGAAAGGCTAAATCAATTTTACACACCAAGTGAGGTAGGGTGCACTGGAGATGGATTGTCAGTGTGCCACTCAATCCACCGAGCTTGTTATGTGATGGATTTTTCTTTTTTTAAAGGGACGATTGAATTCGCTGTGTCAGGATTGCTATTTTTGGATTCCAGTTCTTGTGAATTACATTACTTGGGAGGAAAAAAATGAATTCACAATACATGATTAGCTTGAACATTCTGAATTTGATCTACTTTATCTTGTCGATGTATATAAGTTTACACATAATGTGTGGCAATGTTTGCACTTACTGTCAACATTAGGTTGGATTTTAAAATTTGGATATTTTCTTTAAAAATGCATATTATTAGCCCTTTGTTTATTCATTGTTCTCAATTGAGCAAATTTTGGACCAAAGAATACTATACAAACTCTTCTATTTACTGTTTTTCTCTAGACAGCTTCTTCACAAAATAATTTAGATTTTGAGGAATGACGAGCCGTATGTCCCTTTAAATGTGCGGATATTTTTAGCTACTGACCGTCCACTCTGTGGTCATCAAATGGACTTTAGTAATGGTCACTTGCTGACCAACACTGTATAATATGGAATACATCGTAGAGCTACATGTTGTACACTTGGGTATATATGCAATTTAAAATTACTGTATTTAGAAGGCTTCTAGGGACTCCATTTAAGATGTCAAATGCAGAGCTGCCAACCTCTAGAACATGAAATCAGTACTCTCAAGGCTCAAAATCAGTAATTTGGGAAGAAATCAGTAATTTCCTACGCGGCTCTATGAACTATAAGTTTAGTGTAACGGTTACACGACGGTTAACCGACCGTCATCGGCAAAAACGTTTAGCAGAACGGGTAACCGAAAAAAGAAGAAAAAAAAACGACTAACATGGCACTGCCCTGCTGATTCCAATTGAAAAAACGGACAGATATCGGATATATCCAGGGGGAAAGGGGGAAAAAAAAAAATAAATAAATAAATAAATCGATTTTTTTTTTTTTTTTTTTAAAGCGGCATTCCGTACTCCCGTAATGGTTGTCAATTTCCGTACCAATTACAGAAAATCCGTACTAGTTGGCAGCTCTGCAAATGTATATATACAAAATAAAGTATGGTTACTTGACTTGAATGGGGAAAATAATCTGCCCCATTTTCATGAATAGAATTTAACCCGTTCCCTTACTAGTATTTGCAACCCCAATAGAGTTTAAAACCCCTTGCCTAGGAAACCCTGGTGGGCTGTGTACAAAGTCTACGGGGATTTCAGAATCTTGAAGGGAACAGGCTAATACAGGACCCATCAGGTTCCAATAGGGAATGGGTTAACAGGATTTCGCAAAAATCACACCAATGCATACATGTGATACAACTAATATACACAGTGGTACGAGTTATATAAATACACCATCAATTCTAGCTATTGCCCACCGGCAAATGAAAAGATGACCAGACGGAGCTACTTCTTTGGGGACTTGGTAGTTTCCGGTGTTTGCAAACAAGCCCTCTAGCTAGGATATTCAGTAACCAGTATCACTTCTAGAGAGCTAGGCTTTCTATTCAATTGGTACTGAGCACTCTACTAAATTCAGAACAATGAAATATTCAATTGAAATGTCAATTTTTCTTGAAGGTATGATTATGTTTCAAGTTGAGACAGTTGATTTAAGAATCGACCTGCAGTGTAAACAAAGTGTGCTAAAGGTTACAGTCTTGCTAAAGGCGTCAATGATAAGAATGTGTGATGAAAGTGCAGTGTGAAAGTTGCGGTGTGAAAGGTGTAAGAAGGGTATTGGTCTTGTCAAGGCCCTCAAGACATGATCAGAATATTTAAGGAAAGTGTGAAAGGTGCTGTGCGAAGCCTCTAGACATGATCAGTATGATGACAGTGCAGTGTGAAATGTGTGAAGAGGGTATCAATCTTGTCATATCCCTCAACACACAATCAGAATGATAAAAGTGCAATGTGAAAGTGTGGTGTGAAGCCTCAAACATGATCAGTATGATACAAATGCTGTGTGAAAGGTGCAAAGAGGATATCAGTCTTGTCAAGGACTCAAGACATAATCAGAATAAATTTCAGTGTGAAATGTGCAGAGTGAAAGGTATTAATAGGGTATCAGTCTTGTCAAGGCCTAAAAACATGATTAGAATGGTTGAAGAGTAGTGTGAAAGGTATGAGAAGGGTATCAGTTTTGACAAGGCCCTTAAGGCATGGTCAGAATATATTTGAAGATAAAAGTGCGATGTGAAGGGTGTGAGAAGGGACATCAGTCTTGCAGAGGCCTCAAGACATGATCAGAATATATGATGGAAGTGCAGTGTGAAATGTGTGGTGTGAAAGGTGCAAAGAGGGGTTCGGACTTGTCAAAGCGGCGTGAAGTCTGAACTCTTAGGACATGATCCGAATGATGGAAGTGCAGTGTGAAATGTGTGGTGTGAAAGGTGCAAAGAGGGGTTCGGACTTGTCAAAGCGGTGTGAAGTCTGAACTCTTAGGACGTGATCCGAATGATGAAAGTGCAGTGTGAAAGGTGCAGTTTAAAAGGTGTAAGAAGAAGGGTAAGTCTTGTGAAGGCCCTCAAGACATGATCAGATATATATGATGAAAGTGCAGTCACCTGAACCCAGCTGTGGGATTATGATTTCACAATTCTCATGCACACCAACAAACACACACATGCACAAACGCAATTGCACACATACATACACGTACACATCCACATGCATCGGCAGTTTTTGTGTGAATCGATGCAAAACTTATTTCTCATCACGATTTATTCCAAATCATTTCGCAGGATTAAGCGCATTTGAATAAGTTGTGTGTGTATTTGTGTGGCTGGACATACAGTGTATGAGGATGTGGATGTTTGAATGTTTGGGGTATACATGCAACATACTGTATACATGTGCCATAACATCATTTTGTTATTGAAAGTAAACTACCAACAGCAACAGATCAACACTATACATGTATGTCTAAACCCTAATAATGCAAACAGGATCTACAGAAGATATGAACTTTTCTATTTCCAGTGAAAAAAAATACACCGGGCAAATTTGACGATATGACAAAAAGAGCCCCCCCCGTAAATCATAAAAAGACTCCCTGTTTAATCATTTGCATAGAATTTAATGCAAAACCAATTTAGGGTGCTTTTTTCACACAGGCGAGCTTGAAAATAAACTTGTCAATCCGTTCATATTGCGTTGCTTGTCCGTTCCTTGTCAGGCGATGTTGTCTAGCCGGCGGAATATTTTGTGCATGAAGCAATGGAGACGACTTTCGCCAACGGATAATTTGATTTTGCAAATTTTCCATTCGTCGGGCATAGGTTTACGCTATCCTCTGAAATGTGACCGGGCCTTTAAAACAGAAGTATTTGACTCAGCTGGGTGCAGGCCGTGCAGATTTTCTTGTCCGCAATTCCTTGAAACATCTGTGCTAACATGTTTCTTCAGAGAGAGAGAGGGTGAGAGATAATTCATGTCACTGACCTTCATGTAGTTCATCCGCAATTCATTTGCTGCCTCAACTTTCTATTTCTAGCATATATGACTGTCTTGTAAACTTCTACCTCAGCTATGTAAAGTAAATGTTCTCACATATTCTCAAGTATTATGAATCAAAGTTTAGTTGGTATCCCTAATGCTTCTACTTCTTTCCTTGAATGTCCTCGTCGGGTGAGAGTGAGATGGGCGTTAAGTCGATTTGGGGCTAAATTGAATTCTGCATGCCATCTTGTAAGTCAGAGCCTTCTCTACATGATGCACAATTTTCAGATAATTTGTATGTCTAATTTTGTATTTATTTTATTTTTTTATTTATTTTTTTAAAATTAATTTATTTTTTTTATATATTTTTTTTTTTTGGGGGGGGGGGGGGGGAAGAGCTAAATTTGGCTACTACAAGGCTCATAAGCTGAACATGCAGTACAAAGTACAAAACATAAACTTAATAATGCCCTTCTCTTTCTCAAACGATGATATCATAAGATTCTACTCTACAATGATATGAACAACCCTTTTCACAGGGCCGTAAGAAGTAACATCGTTTCAAAAACAGACTAGAAATAGTCAAACTCTCTTTAATGTGAAATCACTTATAAAGCTTCTGATCTAAGAAGTAATTATCCAGCTGGGTGCAGCCATTTGTTTAATTCTCTGGAATTCATTGATACTTTACATCCGAGATGCATCCTTCAGATATCTGAGATAATCTGTGTCACTGACCTAGATATATATTCGTCCATTGAGAAAGAGAAGGGCGCCAAGTCACTTTATGTGCTTCACAGATAATCATGTTTAAAGTTAGAAATTCTTGTAGAAACCAAATTTACATGTAGCTCTCTAATTTTTGATAAATATTCCCAAAGTGAATCTATTTTTATTGCAAAATTATATTAACAAAACATTACCACATTGATTTTGAAAGTATGCTCGGGATATTTTCAACTGTATACAACCATACATGACAGTGAGTGTGCAAATGATAAACTTGTACGTATCACTCAGTGGTCATAGCAGATTAAAGTAATAGAATTTTATCCACAGTGCATACGTCTGATCAAGTGAAAACAAAGTAAAAATATTCCCTTTAATGGGGAGGAGGGAAATTGTAATGGTGGCATTGAAAAATATTGCAGCAATATCTATTGAATGCAATAATGACTTCATGAGATGATAACTGTGTTGTTGGTTTTATTTTGTAGAGGCAGTTTAAGTTAATGTAATTGGCCTTTTACTCAATTTCATTTGCCGAAGTGCTCATGCAGCCCTGCCTAATCTGGCCGTATTGGCCGCAATAAATTAGCCAAGTCGGTATTAAATCAACGCATTCCATGCTTTAACCTGTTATACCATGTAAAAACCAAATGGGCACGATACTATCTGGTAGGACTAGGGTTAAGCAAAGACAAGCTTGTTATCTAGTTTGTGACCCCAGACCCCATCTATGAAAATGATGCAATTATAGAAGGCCCATGTCGTGTTATTGGACTTCAATAAGATTTTTGTGTAACGATATGCCACGCTCATCATCATTCGGATCCGGATGGATGAGGAAATGTCATGCGCAAGACTGTCTTGGCTGGCATGCCAATGTGCTTGATCTACATTGTATGGGAGCATCAGTGATCAGAACACACAGGGGCTCAGGGAATTTCAGCCTCTAAGATACCTAAAATAGCCTCCCTCCCCGCCCCCCCCCCCCCCCCCCCCCCAAAAAAAAAAAAATTAAATAAAAAAATCTTAAAGGGACTTAGTAACATTGCTCAAATCCTCAAAATCCAATTGAAATTCTAGCGGTTCCCTCATACCTTGTTGTATTCTTATTAACAAAAAAAGCATGGGACAGGTTTCGGTTTTTCAAATTTCCCTTTCGTTAAAAAGATATTTTCGATTGAAGTGTTCAGATGTCAAATTATCCAACGGATCGTCAGAACCGTGTACAAAGTTAGTGCAATAAGTTTGTGAATGTCGCTTTGCATTTTTGCTCATTACTCGGCCATATAATATCCATTTAACTTGAAATTTTCACACAACACCCAGTGGACATATAACATACATTGTATCAACCACTCATCACTTTTTGCAAAGTTACTAGATCCCTTTAAAGGAGCCCCTATAAATTTGCATAGAGTTCAATGCAAACTAAATTTTCAAAGTTAAATTTTCATGCAGGCAAGCTTGAAAAGTAGCCCTAGAAAAACTAATTTTTTAATTTTTTCCCTGGGGAGCATCTACATGTAGGACATCAAACAAATACACAGGGGCTCTGGGGCATTTTCCCCCTGAAATGATGACAAAAAGACCGCCTGAAAATAATAAAAGAGCTCCCTAATTTGACAGAGCTCTATAAAGTTCAATGCAAAACAAATTGTTGATTGTCAATCTGATACAGGCATGCTTAGAAATTTGCCATCGAATGTTTTACTGTGAAATAATTTTGGTCTCATCTCTAAAATCAAACCGTATAATCAATTATAAAATTTTATATTTTTAACACAATTTTCAAAGTTAACCAAGAATCCAACAATTTAAAAAACATAAACATAAAAATGAGTATTGAAACATCTAGGGGAAAATGAGCAAAGAAAACTGACTCCTAGAGAAGCCCAATTTTGTTTGCTATTTACAGTTATATAAAGTCCTTTGTTCAGTGGTTAATAAAGATGTCTGAATACAAAGACTACTTGAGCTTCATGTAGGCGGACGACAATACATGTTCACCATAAGATACAATATTTGTCGTCCTACAGCAAATAGAAATACAAAATGGACATAGTATCCCTATCTTAGACTGTCCTTGAACTTTCATATCATGGCAACATCGGTTATCCCGAGCAAACACTCGCTGCAAAATTAGCATTCGCCCTTTTATATCTCATGTCCGTTTATGTTTTTATACGACAAACAATGCACTGAGAATGAGATTGTGTACATGCATGTTGACATGTGTGTGGGCATGATTTGTCTTTCTTTGTACGTGTATGTTTTTCTTTTATGTGTGTGTGTGTGTGTGTGCGTGTGTATTTAAAAAATATGTACATGTAAACTACACGAAAAAAAACCACCAAAAAAAGCAAGTACCTTTCAATAATGCCCATATTACATTCAACATGTATTTTCTTTTAGTAGGTTAATGAATCAGTCAACATGTTTTTTCATTCTACACATACTATATATACGTGTGACTGTGTACTCAATATGTATATTAATAATATATGAAATAGCAGACGACATAGATTTAAAAAATAAATAATGTTGTTTATAATATAGGATGTCCATACAATTTAAATTTATCAAATTAGTCTTTTTAATCAAACCATGCCCAAAATGTACACACGGTACAGTGCATAATCCATCTTCCCTTTAAGCGGTGAAAAAAAAAAATTTTGAAATTAGTGCGGTAGTAACACAATTCAAGGCCCTCGCAAATTACCGGTATCTCGAACACAAAAGGCCGATCCTAGTGACTCAACTATTTAAACAAACACTGGGTTTTTTGTATCCCAGACCCAGTGCACAGTGAAGCCATTGCAGTGTTCACTTAGCAAACAAAATGTCATGCTGTTTTAGTATGTTAATGATTTTGTTCACAGTTCGCTGATTTGTACTCAAACTAAAAGGATATTTCTTCTGTCTATTTGTGACCTATTCAAAGGTTACATTTGGGTCAGGGATATTTTGTGGTTTAATCCTTGGGATTTAATCTAATTTATATATTGCTAATACTGGGGAATTCACTTTACGGGAGCTTGTATTGCTATTGTTAGTGACAATCCTGGTCTCAATTTTTAAATATAAAAAGGAGAAAATACATCTACATGTATTGATCACTCTACAATCATAAGGCTGATGATACATTACACCATTTACTTCCGCTTTCAGAGTTCTGATTTAAATGTTCCTATTTTATTTAGCTTATTAAACTTTCTGTCTCTTGTACTGTATATTAATTACCATTTAATAACAGATTTACATACTTTACATACCATTTTGTGACGCTAAGTTGCTCTTTTATAACATACTCTATCATGATATGAGGGAGTCAAAATAGGCCGAGCTTTCGGATCAAGCAGATCCTTTCTCAGGGCAATAAACTGACAAGTAAGTACTCTATCTATCATGACTTACGATCTTACATCAGTAACGTGGCTTACAAGTATAGCACTGGCCTGCTTGCACAGAGCCATAAACAGACAGTTTTGGGCTACCAACATGTCATGAATGCCTCATTTTACTTGCCCAAATGTGCAACAAATTTATGGTAGACTTTTTAATGCACTTCTTTTAAAGTTGGAGGCCTCTTGATTTGGGGTTTGGCTTTAAATATATGTGAGGTTGTTTTATTTTACTTACCCAACTGGGCCACAAGGAGAATATATTGATTGGTAGCCTTGACATGGCATCTTCATTTGCAAAGTCTAGATGTAGATCTTAGAAGCAGAGGAAAACCTATAAATAACCGGGTCTGTCAATATCAGACAAGTTACTCTACATCTTACCAAGATAGCACACAACATATGTGATGACAGTCTTTTATTACAGACCCCATCCTTAATGTAGCTAAATTCTTTGGTGGTTTAATGGAAATAACAGGGGAAAAAATCATCCATTACAGGGGGTTACTTTTTAAATCTTCATCAAAATAACACTAGCTACTCTACATCTTACCAAGATAGCACACACCATTATGTGATGTTCAGACTGTGTTTACAGACCATTCGTTTGGAGCTACGTTCTTAAACTGCAGCATTATAGAAGTAACAGGAAATGCAAATTTATTATAGGGGGCTAATTTTCAAACTGTTAAAATCGCAAAAATAGAAAGTCTACATCTGGCTAAGATAGCACCAGCACATGACCTACAGTACAGTACATGTATGGGATGATCGTCTGTGACCCTTTATTCTGGAAGTAACAGGGTCAATATATTAATTCGAGGGAGCTCTTTCTAAAAGCTTCATTAATAAGGGAGTACTTTTTTTACTAGATACTCTACATCTTACCAAGACATCAGACAACCAACATCATGATAGTCTATGATCACAGACCATTTTAATTTGTTCGGAGCATAATGTTAATGAAATCGAAAATTACCAATAGTAAACAGCTTAAAATACCAAATGAAAAGTTAAAAGGGGGAATGCATTTATCTTCCTTCTCTACCTTGTAGGCTAATCTTTATCAAGTGAAAAGTTCAGGCAACAATTTCAAAATTCTTAGTATGGGTCCAAAAAGAGAAGGAAAATATGCACCCTTAGATTTCTAGTAGGTCACTCTCCCATTGCTACTGAGGTATGAGGTAGTTACATGCATGTGTGAGTATGGGAGTTTCTTACTAGGGGCTATTTTCTTTGTGCTACGGCAGCACCCACTAGCAAAATTTGTGACGAGAAGATAATATCTCATTAGGCGGTTTCGAATTGTTTGATTTCTCCGAAAATGGGAGTGCAAAAGGAGGTTCGTGTTATGAGAGTAAGCAATGTATAAAAGTCGATGCTGTATTAAATGCTCTCACACGTATGTAGCATTCCAATCAAGAACCCTGTGTTATTCTAGCTCCCCGAGAACGTAAACAATGGGCAGGCCCTCTCCCACAGGAGGAAGATAAATGGAAAGAGAATGGGGGTTTCAATTCAACCTTTATGGTTACCGTGGCAACCGAGGAAACCTCTCAAACTCAATTCGGCCACCACAGATGCTGTCTTTATTGTACTTTGATATTATGTCTTTATTTTCTTGCATTGCATTGTATTGTATTGTATTGTAAATATTGTATTGTATTGCATTGTATTGTATTGTATTGTATTGTCTTGAGCTAAGCCTACTCCCTCGGGGAAGAAGATGAATGGAAGAAGAATGGGGTGTCAACCTTCACGGTTACCATGGCAACCAAGAACCCTCTCAATTCAGCCACAGATGCTGTCTTGATTGTGTCGGTTTTGTCTTGTATTGTACTTCTCCCACGGAAAGGAAGATGAATGGAAGAAGAAGTAGAATGGGGTTTAAACCTTCATGGTTACCATGGTAACCAAGGAACCCCTCAAGCAGCCACCACAGATGTTGTCTTTATTGTGCTTGTAAATGCAGCAGCTGTGTTGATACAATAATCATGTTCCCACTTCCCAGTGCTCTACTCTGTATCGTATGCTGTACACATGCATAAATGTATCTTCCTGCACTCAAATTTCCAGTTCCCCACATCTCCTCCCTATAGCATCTATAGATCATTAGATCTGCTAATCACAGTTAGAGCTAGTGCACTTGTTAAATGGTAGGATATGACAAAACATTTCTTATGTTTCTTAATGAAATTTTCACCACTTAAACCTATTAAAGGGGTGAAATATACCTGCTAAAAGCCTGCCCAATAAAGTGGAGACTACTGTAAAGCTCCAATACATTATCAATATCACAGAGTTTAAAAATGAACGTCTACATCAATTTTCAAAGGGCAGTGCATATTTTCATGCAAGTAAGCCGCCTGAAAATAAAATTGTACTTCTTCCGTTATGGACCAAGTACATGTAACAATACATTGTACCTCAACGGCACTCATTTTTTTGTTCTCCCTCTTTTACTCACATTTTTTCTTTTTTATTTTCGTTCACATTTGTTCCTTCTTTCACTCTCATCTCCTAGGGGGTGTGAAACACTCAGTATGTGGTTACCAGCGGTATCCCAGTCTTTGTCCGATTCTCTTTGTCTAGGTTTTCATTCACATTAAATATATTAGTCTGCTTGGATATGGAAATGACACGTATCAAACACAGAGCTACTGTACATGATACTTATAAAATGCAGAACCCACAAGTCACAACGCACTATAAATTTAGTATTTATTCCAGTTAACAAAATAACAACTAAATATCCTTAAGTTTGTAAACATACTAATAACACATGTTTTTAAACATATTCACATGCAAAACAGTAAGGCCTTATAAATAGAAAATTTTCATGTACAAAGTATACTATCTAAAGCAGGGAAAAAATAAGTAAAACTACAAATAATACAAAATTTAAAAATATATGTATGACAAATGACATGACATACATGTATCTATCATGTGTAGTGCAAGCTTTCAGCTTTCAGCTCGTCCATGCAGTACATGTGTAGCGTGATTAGATTAGCGGAATACCTCTATATATACCTTCATCTAATTGTATCCACTACGTGTACAATGCATGCCTACCAATCACTCTTCTTTGCACAGGTAATGTACATGTAGCAGATAATTAGGGACCAAGGCAAATGGAATTTGACAGCGAGGTACACATTATTAACCTGACCAAAGTAGTTCCCATGCAGGATGATGATGGAAGTGCATTAATTTCTCAATTTAATGAGAGCATGCCATGCCATGTGGAAGGCTACATCCCTTACACAGAAATTATTCCATTTACATACATACTGTACAACTTGTCAGTGAAAAAAATACATGGGGGCTCAATGTAATTTAGCCCCAAAATGCCAAAAGGAACCAGTTAAAATAAAAAAAGAGCTCTAGTTCAATTCAACACAGGGTGAACTTTTTTACTTTTAACCCATTCCCAACGAGTTTATGATATCCTTATGGACTTTGTACACAACCCACTCGGTTCCCGTGGTCAAAGGGTTAACATGTTCTTCATAAGTATGCACAATTATCAGAGCACTCCATCATTGCTTAAAATGAAAATAGATCTAGATCTTGAATGGGTTTACATGAGAATATTCAATACAATAAACAATCATTATGAGTGTGCTACTTTCCGACTCTGCCAAACCTACAAACTAGAGGAGTGCGCTTTACTTCCAGTTTCCTTTCCTGTGGTGGAGAGCTGGGGAGCTGGAGAGTAGGGGGATGGGGGTAATAGTCATACCCCCCCCCCCCCCCCAAACACCACATATACACACACACACACACACACACACACACACACAAGCCCATCACCACCTCCCTTCCTCACAGACTTGCTTTTGGTAATAATCATACATGTAAAAAAGAAGTTTTAGCCTTTTTTCATTCATTTTAACACAAGCTATCCATGCAATGAATATTGGGGGGAAATAAGACTGACAGGACTACATGTACCAACAACAACAACAAATCCTGTCCCTCTCTTTGTCATCATCCATCATACACAGGGGCTCGAGTCTCGCCTCAAGGTGATTTTAGCCCCCATAAATACGAAGAGAGCCCCCATATACCAAAATACCCCCCTTAGTTCATTGTCAATTTCTAAGTGCCATTTTTTATGCAGGCAAGGTTGCAAAGCAGACAGATTAAGTCACAAAGATATATTTTTGTTTCCGTGTCAAAACCAAACCAAAACTACCCCCCTCCCCCCCCCCCCCCCCCTTATCATGGAATGCCCCTTATACATTCTCAAGGAGATCATTGTCAATTTCTGAGTGTCATTTTAATGCAGGCAAGATTGCAAAGCGGAAAGATTTAGTCAAGAAGATACATTTTTGTTTGTTATTTTGTCTCTATAACCTCATCTAGGTAGGCTCTCGCTACGCCCCTACTCAAAATTGTGTCAGGGTGTCAGGTGCAGCGTGGCGTCGGATTGTAACCGGTCGTCGCTACCTGAGATGCGAAGACGCGTGTTCCCCCGCACTCCCCGGCCTCTATCGGCGCTCAGGGAGCGACTAATTGGCGCCGACGCTTGTTTTCTTCCTGTTCCTTATTATTAATACTGGACCAGGTTTTTTAACACCAACAAGGCTGGGGATAATTATCTAGATGAGCAGTACTAACAAGCAAGCGAGCAAGCGTGCGAGATGAGCAGTCAGAACTAACTCTCGGTCGTCTTCCGTTTCAAAACTGTAACACCTACTAGGATGTAACCTATATATTTATGAATAAAGTATGGCTTTATTACAAAGCACTGACTAGGTTGTGTCTGTCTTGGTGGCTAGTGTTACACTAATTAACTTTTAAATTCTTCTCTTGTACACCATGTACGTGTGTATGTACATGCCATAAAGGCTTTAAAGAGGGGAAAGTATAATTAATAATCAATTAATAATGGAAGAGTGGTGGTTGATCCTGTATCCAATGATCGCCTTTAATGGAAGTCTCCTTGAAATTCTCTACCGATACCAAAACAAATTAACTAATGATCAATCAATTAAAGTGAAGAATGATATATTTCATTCAATTTTGTTCATGTTCACATAATTGTAATGTATGTTCAACAATTTGATTTACACATTTACTTGGGTAACTTACATGGTGAGAGCAACTTTTCATAAATCCTCTAATAATGCACTTAAACCGGTTCAGGATGGATTGATTTGGCTATAACATGTATTCTCCATAGACCTTAGCTAGTATTGTCAGGTTCTGTCTTGAATGGGTTAATTGTTAAAAAATGATCCATTGACATATTTTGGGGGTAATTCCACATGGAACAAGACATGGAACCTAAAATGTTTTTTGTGTATACATGTAGGCAGGGCTCGACACTCGCACTGGCCCGCTGGCCCAGGGCCAGTGAAATTGCACTTCGGACCAGCAAAAATGTATAAAAGTCATATTTTGGTGGCCCGATCGGGCAAGCAGATTTTTTAACCCGACATTGACAAAATTAGAAAAATCTTGTTTTCTTCCATATCATGCTTCATCGATTATCACATGTTCGATCCCGAAATAGTGATATTTTGAAAAGTAAAAAGTTTACTCATGAAATAAAACATTTCAGGCCAGTAGATTTTTATTTTGGGCCACCAGAAAAGGGGAAGACATTTTTTCACTGGCCTGACCGGGACACTGACAAAAAATGTAAGTGTGGAGCCCTGGTACTAGAGGCCTACAAAAATATAAACAACAAAGTCAAGTTTCCTATATGTTTTAGGATGAAAGGGGCATCAAAATAAAATGTAATTTCCTCCCTCAAACAAAGTGAAATACCTTTATCTTTAATTCAGGGACATTAGTAATGGTCTGCAGCCCTCAAAAATATACAAGTTTATAATAAGTATCCAATTTGCATTCATGACAAAATTGGCACTTATTTCAAATCACCTACTTCTCCCAGTAAAAAGACTGATTTGCAATAATGTCAATTTACAGTGATGTGATATTAAAGGGACATCCAGGATTTACTTCAATTTTGTTCCCTCAAAAATAATAATACTGGACATGACAATAATCAACAAATACAATATTTTAAATTGAATAGTTAAATGTTTTGGAATATAACAAATATCATGCTATAGAACAACATGATAATTATGCTCAAGTGTCATACTTCAGTCTCAGATAGAGCTAGAGAGATGGTCACCCCGCCCGCCGTTTTCCCATCTATAGTTAAATACAAGGCCGACCAGGTTACTGTAGGCAATGGATTAACAGACATTTATAACAAATTCCTCCTACAGTACTGTTTTAAAGTGTTCAAGTTTACACAGCTTGTTGTTGTTGTTGCTGTTAACTTTTTGATGAGCAGATGCAGGCAGACAGGCAGACAGACAGACAGACAAGACGTCAAGACTCATATAGAGCTAGATAGACGATCACCCCGCTGTTTTCCCATCGAGTTAATACAGGGCCAACCAGGTTCTGGTGAGCAATGGATTAACAGACATTAAATTCCTCCTACTGGTTTTAAAGTTTTGAAGTTTACACAGCCTGTTGCTGTTGTTGTTAACTTGTTGTAGAGCAGATACAGGCAGACAGACAGACAAGACGTCGAGTCTCAGATAGAGCTAGATAGACGATCACCCCGCTGTTTTCCAATACAGGGCCAACCAGGTTGCGGTGGGCAATGGATTAACAGACATTAAATTCCTCCTACTGGTTTTAAAGTTTTGAAGTTTACACAGCTTGTTGCTGTTGTTGTTAACTTGTTGTTGAGCAGATACAGGCAGACAGACAGACAGACGTCGAGTCTCAGACAGAGCTAGAGAGAGGGCCAACCAGATTCCGGCAGGCAAAGGGTTATCCGAAATAAACAAATTCCTCCAACTGTTTTAAAGTTTTCAAGTTTACACAGCTTGTTGTTATTGTTGTTAACTTGTTGTTGAGCAGACACAGGCAGACAGAGGGGCAGACGTCGAGTCTTCGATAAAGCTAGAGAGAGCAGACCTCTATAGAGAGGGCCAACCATATTCCAGTAGGCAAAGGGTTATCCGAAAAAGAAAAAAAATCCTCCTACTGTTTTAAAGTTTTGAAGTTTACACAGCTTGTTGCTGTTGTTGTTAACTTGTTGTTGAGCAGACACAGGCAGGCAGGCAGGCAGACGGACAGACGTCGAGTCTCAGACAGATAGAGAGAGAGAGAGGGTCACCCTACCACCTTGCCTCTCCTCGCCTCGCCTCGCCTCTGCCCCAGTCTGCTCTCTCCTCTCACAAACTGATCGGTAAATGTGTTGCCTGGCGCCAGACAAATCTGATTGCCGATGCGGTCGGTCGCGACTCGGCCCGCTCTTTGTCAGAGTCTCAAATTATCATTTACATGCAGAGGACCCACTCCTCTGGAGGTGTACATACTCATTTAACGGTACTGTCCAATATAATAGCTTCCTGCCACTTTGTTGGCAAATTACCCCCAAAAATTAAAAAAAAACCTAAGGGGAAAAAATAAACCCTTCTAAAAGAAAAAAAACCATAAGGGGAAACTATTTGATAGAATAAAACATTTAGGTGCCCCCCCCCCCCCCCCCCCCCTCTCCATCAGTCCGATCTGGCTACGCCGCTAAGTGAGGGGATGTTGGGATGCGTTCACTCAATTCTTTGGTCTACTTTCTAGAGAAAGCTATTGGTGATTTACCCAGTGATTGGCATTTACATAATAACATGATTAAATATTGTATGCTTTCTACATAGAAGTACCGGAGTCTACTCAGATCTACGTCCTTCCCCTTTACAGCACGATCAATATTTTGGAGATAGCAATACCTTAAAGGGATCTAGTATCATTGTCAAAATCCATAAAAGTTACTTAGAACTCTAGCGGTTCTCACTTTCCTCGTTGTTTTTGTATTACCAATAGAAAGACAGAACGGGGTAGGGTTTTCCACATTTCTCTTTTGTTATTTAAAGATTTTGTTGTTGAAGTGTTTGGATTTGAAAGTCTCCCAGGGTTACATACATGTACATGTAGTCTATAGTGCAATGAGTATAATAATAGCAAATATTTATACTAATTTATACTAATAATTGCCACATTCCACTTCTTTTTAAAACAAATTCTTGTTTGTTTGGGGTTTTTTTCCATTAGAAACTTGTGAAAAAGAAACACCTTACAAAAACTTTAAAATGTCGGATACTTTTTTGATCAAAAGCTGTTGTAAACCACTGGCCTCATGTCCCGATCAATAGTCTTCAATGCGATTTCTTAAAGGGGAATTCCACCCCAGAAATGTGATGTTTGCTATAAAATGAAGTGAATATGAAGAATCCTGATCGAAAATCTGAGCCAAAACGGTAGAGCAATACAAAAGTTATGACAGGATGAACTTTGCTCCGATTTTTAGTATCGTTCGCAATTGCTATCGATCATGACGTCACTTGCGAGCTGCAGCCATTTTGACTTCTACATGGACATTTTACAAAAATTAAATTTTCTTAATAACAAAGCAAATTTATGAGCTTACAAATTCCAAAGAGGTTGGCCCATAGATATTCTTCTATGAATTCGTGAAAACAAGCAGAGAAAATTTAATTTTTAGCAACGAAAATGAGAAATAAGTGTATTTTCATGTACTAAAGCCATGGCGAGTTGCTCGTCAATGATGTTGTATATGGCGGCAATTTTGAAACGATCACTCATTACTACATGATGTTCAAATAGGTATAACTCCCGTGTTTCTTGTCCAATTTTGATCAGATTTTCACCAATTATGCCTCTTATTCTGCTTATTCAAATAACGAATGGTTTTATCAGGCCCGGAATACCCCTTTAATTCAAAATATAAGCGGAGATTGAAACCCCAACGAGAATTCTCGGAGCAATACATCAAATCTTAAATTTGCAAATGCAAAATTCCTAGCACTGAGACAAGGGACTATTATTCTCTATTTCTCAGAGTAATACATCACAAGGTACCCTTTTTTCCATCAATTGTTGGAACTCTTTTTTGTACAACGTATATATACGATATTTGAAATATAGCAATTTAGGAGAAATTAGGTTAACCTACATTCCCTAGATTCATTTACATACTGCATGAATTAAAGCTGTCAGGTGATGTTTCACTGGTATTGAAATGTACGAATAATGTGGGAGTGTGCAAATACACTGTACGAACATATATGTGGAATGAGGTTGAAACTCGAACAAGAATTCTTGGAAAAATCTTAAATTTACAAACGGTAAATTCCTGGCAGGCATGGTACATTTAAATGGATCTAAAGGGATCTGTATTTATGTTAATATCTGATATGTCCACAGGGTATTGTGTGAAAATTTCAAGTCAAATGGACGTTATATGGCTGAGAAATGAGCACATATGCAAAGTGATATTCACAAACTCATTGCACTCACTTTGTACACGGTTTTCGCGATCCGTTGGATTATTTAACATCTGAAAACTTCAATCGTAAATATCGTTTTAACAAAAGCGAAATTTGAAAAACTGAAACCTGTCCCATGATTTTATTGTTAATTATACGAATACAACAAGGTATGAGGGAACCGCTAGAATTCCAATTGTATTTTGAGGATTTGGACAATGTTATTAAGTCCCTTTAAAGTACTATTATTTTTGATTTCTCAGAGTAATGTTTTTGTAGGAACAGGAGGTGGAATGGGTGAGGGGCTATGGAAGGAGATGGCTAGGAAGGAATAGTAACGAATCAAAACAATTATAAATAGTCTTCCTTTATCATAAAATCAATCTTCCTGGATTAAGACCTTTGACCTTTAAGTCACACCTCTCTAAATTGAATTATACCTTAAAGGAACTTAGTAACATTGTCCAAATCCTCAAAATAAAATTTTAATTCTAGCGGTTCCCTCATACCTTGTTGTATTCGTATTAACAATTAAATCATGGGACCGGTTTCGGTTTTTCAAATTTCCCTTTCGTTACAAAGATATGTACGATCGAAGTATTCAGATAAGAAAAACTCCCCCGGAGTTTTGAAACCGTGTACAAAGTGAGTGCAGTGAGTTAGTGAATATCACTTTGAATTTTCGCTCATTACTTGGCCATGCAATGTCCATTTGACTTGAAATTTTCACACAATACCTTGTGGACATATGAGATAACAACAATATACATTGCATCAACCCTTCATCACTTTTTGCACATGTCAACTTTTTGTCAACTTTGTTGCCAATCTTGGAAAGGTTATAGAGATCTATGGGGAGAAGCTATTTTGTCATGGCACACCTTCTAGTTCTAACCTGTGAACTTTTATATCTTGTGATCCCTGAATTATATTCCGATCATCAGCACTTTGAAGACAGAAAGGTACAAAGTTTGACATCACAATAACTAGAATAGGCAGCCTGTAAAAGTTGCAGGGATGCCAGTGGCAAATGGCTCCAGGTCCTGAAAATTTGTGGAGATACGGGTGTACATAAGTTTTACAATGTGACAAGCAAGAAATATTGTCAAAACTCACCATTCAAGATTACACATATCGGGCACGACTCGGTGGCAAACATGCACGAATAGCAGCGCGAGTGTCCGCACGCATCCGTCAGCTTGCGCTTTTTGCTCTTGTCGTACGCCTGGTGGCACGACGGACACTGCGTGGCATCCGTCTCCATGGCGATGGGATGGTCCCTTCCTTAGATCACCTGACTATCCGCCGCATCATTGATCCTGTATAAATGAAAAAATACAAACAATTAATAATTAAACTTTATAAAGTACATTTTTCTACAAATAGCATGTTCAAATGAGCTGTAAATGTTTCACCTTGCGGTCAATGGGTACAGATAGAACTCATTAATCTTTAAATCAAATAAACAAAATTATACAAATATGATTACATTTCATTAATCATGTTTTCTAAGTATCGTGTTCATTATATATATATATGTGCTTGAAATTATGTTATCATCTGTGATCATTGCATGAAGACATTTCAAACCAATAAATACACTTAGCATGATAGGCAAACTCTTCTGGAGTTCATTGTGCCATACAGACTGTTAAATCAATCTATAGATAGTCTTTTCTGAGAATTTCAGCTGATAGTAATACCTATTTGAATTTCAGTCAGAAATTAGGTCACAGAAGTATGTGTATTATCTGAAATGCCTGATTCATCATAAATTTAAAGGGACTTAGTAACATTGTCCAAATCCTCAAAATAATTTTTTTATTCTAGCGGTTCCCTCATACCTTGTTTTATTCGTATTAACAATAAAATCATGGGACAGGTTTCGGTTTTTCAAATTTCCCTTTCGTTACAAAGATATGTATGATTGAAGTATTCAGATAAGAAAAACTCCGGGCGAGTTTTTCTTCCGTGTACAAAGTGAGTGCAGTGAGTTACTGAATATCACTTTGCATTTTCGCTCATTACTTGGCCATACAATGTCCATTTGACTTGAAATTTTCACACAATACCCTGTGGACATATGAGATAACAACAATATACATTGCATCAACCATTCATCACTTTTTGCACATGTCAACAAAGTTACTAGATCCCTTTAATCATTCATAAATTCTAAGAATCAATTGCAAACCTAAAAATAACCATGATGAAGCAGACTTGTACATGTGCAGTAAATATGTGTGCCTTGTGCACATTTTTCATACACATTTTGTGGTTCGGATTTATAAACCAGATGCGCGGTGCCATCTTGCGAATGCCTTGCTCCAGGTGCGTAATACATCCTACACTGGCTCAGTGTTATGCAGTGGGCACAAACAAACTAGGCTAGTTCAAAATGGAAATTTGCGGGGTGTAGCAACCCCAACCCCATCTTTAACTGGTGATAACATAAATTTGGAGATGAGTGTATTCCATAATGCGTTTTCATGATACATGAAATCACATGCTGTGTGTTTGGCTGTTTATATGCTGCTCGGGGTAAATCTAATTTGCCATCATTAGATTTGGAATGTGCTAGCGAAGACGTTGCTTTTTTTGTTTTTTTGTTCCATATTATAAAGAGAACGTGATATTCTCAGGAGGGCTGCATTTCACATTTACTGCGAAAATGAAAATGAAAACTAGAATTCGCACACACTTCATATTCATCATCAATCTTGCTAGTGATGTCTTTATTGCGAGACAACAGAATTCAATTATTCTGAGTATGTAATATGATTTTCCAGATCATCATCTCTAAGGCTATTAAAGTCTAAGCACTTAACAATGATAATATCAATTACCCATCCGATACACAATACATGTACACACACTTGACTGGATACATGTTATAAGGTCTCTACATGTAACTTCTTCAATAATTACAATGAAAATACACATTTCACATCCGTACGTTTCGGGGTTGAAAGACTTCATAACTTAACAGTGTGCACAGAGGACTTCCTGCTCAAGGTCATACAGAGTATGCACAAATCTAACGATGCATGACACAAGAGGCCATTTCATGGTTGCTAAGCACATCAACGAAACCGCGTTAGAAGTTAGAGTTTATTATCCGTAACATGTATATTGCACCAAACTAAATTGCTGTGTACTATATCATCTGTCTGTTATAAAGCAATTGAAGTATTGAACTCTTTTAGTAGTGAAACTAATATATATGTATATCAGACCATAAAACGAGCAATTATATTGAATCAATTGTCTTCTGGACATCCCCTCAATATCAAAACAATGAAACAAAAACCAAGACACAAGCACCATACAGAGAGCTCTGTATAAGCTATAGATCTACAGATCTAGTATGCAACATAATGGTCTAAATTCAAGTTCTCTAATGACTGTGTAGAATGTTGAGTTTTGCACATAAAATGCAATATTTTATTAATTTAGAAAATACAAAATGATAAATATCATCTTGTCATTCAAATTGATCATTATTGACATTTAACACATGTACATGTATGTAGTCCTGCTATTCACATTGTAATTCATTGAATATTTAAAATGGTTTATCTTTAAATACCAACTGTAATGTAGCAAGGCGAATCATTCAGGGGCTGAGTATAATAATGCCACAGAGAAATAATTAAATTCGAGCTAAGATGTAATGTATTCTGACTATTACAAGTTATTCATCTTGTAATTCATGGAAATTTCCCATAAAGAAAATATATGGTTCATATATCGTATCTAATTAGGTGCCCAGTGTAACAAGGTGAGTCAGGCATCTATAGGTTTCCGATGATGTAATGTGATGTGAATCCAGCATGTAGCATCAATTGGAGAAAGGATGCCAGCCTTTCCTCCACATGCAACAACACACTGAGTCATCACTTTAATTTAGCCATCAGAGTCGCCGAGATGAGTTAGTGCCCCATATTAGAGAGCAATCGGAGATCTATGCATAGGGCTTAGGGGTGAGTAAATGTTTGGTTGTTACAGTTTAAATGCCATGAAAACATAATACAGGACAGTGTTTAGCAACAAAACGGTTCAATGTTTTGCAACAAGGTTTTAATAAAAGTCTACAAAGTTTATCAATACAAAATCTCAACACAGATTACTTTAATTACTAATCAACATGTGATGACATAAATGGTACCCTGGGGTACCAAACGAATATCCACCATTTTGTTTAATTATTTATTTATTTTTTAGGGCTGTACCAGGGTGTAGCGTGCATACAATCGCGCGCTGCACTGCATACACAACGCACTATGGTTGTGCTTCGAGTGGACACAAGATGGCGCTACACAACGCGGTACCCCGGGGTACAACGGTACCCCGGGGTACCGCGTGTGTCATCATTTGTACAATAAACAAAAAGGATTCATGATGAATGCCAATGTCAGAATAGAGGTATCAAGTACTTATTGCAGGGCTCAAATGAACAGAATTTGTTATGATTGTCTTTGTTTTGGGCCACTCAATTCTGTCTGGTCTTGGGCAAGCAAAACTTGACAAATATCTGATCTAGCTGATTAGCTGGGCCATGCACCAGGCTTAGAAAGTTAATTTCTAGCATTGTAAAATTGCACTCGAAACCTCTCCTCCTGAGCAACACATTGCATGATCTAGATATATACTACATCATGGCATTTCCATACCTGCCAACATTTGAAAATGAAAATCTTACTCTGATGTGAGCAAAGCGCACATCACGAGTGGGAAGCGTGAAGTCCTTTGCAGCCGGGGTCCAGCTCTAGGTTTCTAGAAGCTATCTTAGCCTTATTTTTTAACATATGACCACACTGAATGAGCAATATTTCAATGATAAAGATCATGAATATTTTGGCTTATGTATGTGTGTATAGATCTTTATGCACATGCATATTTACTTTTTGAAGGGGGAAAAAAAATTAAAAATAAATAAATAAATTTAAAAAATATTTTTAAAAATCTGAATTTTTTTTTCCCCAACTTAAAAATCGTACTGTTCCAATTTTTCACCCTCTTCTAATGAAAAAATCGGAACAAATACGTCAAAATCGGACTGGTTGGCAGGTATGCATTTCCACACAAGCATTTCTTCCATCAGTACACAGTGCTTCCACATCCTCATAGAAGAATTATATAATCCCACCCATCTCCCCTTGTAAACAACTATCTGTACTCCTAGGGCTTTGTTTGCATACATGTACTGTACATCCATTTTATTGCTCCATTTTACTGCTCAATTTGACAGACATCACGCTACACAGGGCATACATTCAAATGCTCTATCCACAATGAGCGCACATTGACACGCAGCATCAATATTCCTGACAGTGACAATACAGTCAGTATGCTCTTCCCTGTAGTATGTACCACATGGGCCCCATTGCAGAAAGAGATACAATCGATTGTAAGTTACAATTAATTGTAAGTCAGAAAATTTGAGTGTTTCAACCAATGAAATTTGCGCGTTTGGAACACATGATCTGACTTACAATTAATTGTAACGTACAATCGATTGTATCTCTTTCTGCAACGGGGCCCTGAAGCCCCTGATCTACATGTAAGACATCTCTCAAATATTAAGAAAATACTTGGAGAGCCCTGATTGTATAATACTTATTTGCACGCTGAATTTTACAGAAAGTGTTATCAAGGCATGTTTTAAAATTAGAATTACTTTGCATATTTTCATGCATTGCTATGAAATTTCATAACAAAGATAAATTAAGTCTTTCAGAACAGGTTAAAAACAAATCTGAATAGAGAAAAAAGGGAAAACAATTAATTATTTGCCCAAAGTCTGTCACACCTAAAGAAGTAATTTGACAACAAAATCCTGCCATAAGTTCCTCTTTCCCAACACCCAAATCATGTACCAGGATATAAACAATGTGACCACTTTGACCTCAATTGACCTTTTGACCCGACTTGGGACTCATGTCAACTACTGCAAATTACACACTGTCTATCTGGTAACAAGGGAGATTTTGAAAGCAAACGCATATTCAATGAATGTATTCCTCGGGTTGCTAATGGTCGACACTAGAAAGCATCCACGTCACACTTGTTGCAACTGCAAGTACAGTACAATATATTTTGTTTATCATTTTTAACACCTTTTGACCCGAGCTTGGAACTTGGGTCAACTAGTATGCAAATTACCCACTGTTAATCTGGTAACAAGGGAAATTTTGACAGCAAGCACACATTCAATGTAATGAATGCATTCCTCGGGTTGCTAATGTTTGACACTAGGCAACATCCACATCATGTACAATGTTTGTTTTTTTTCTGTTGCAAGTATACAATATATTTGTATTATCATTTTTAACACAATGCCAAATTGGATGCAAACCTGTAAGGTACACATAGTACAAGGTTTCTCTTTATTCATGACCAGAACAGCAAACAAAAACGAACAACCATTTGTTTTGCTAAAACTCGAAAGTCACGCTTCACAATACAGCAATGCAACAAAACTCCAAAGCCCAATATAAATTTCCCCTCAGTTCCCCATCTCCCCACCATTGAACTAAACACTGTGTTTGCTTTGACCTCAATTGACCTTTTCACCAGGCTCGGGTCAAAATCTGGAAATAACTTGAAATAACACACTGCTACCTACCTCCCTGGCGAGTGGCATAGCAGGGTAGAACTGATTGGGGAGGGGGCACGTGAATGGGAGGGGGGGGGGGCACACATAAAATGTATAATTCTTTATTTGTATACAGATTTCCTCCTATGTTTTCTATTGTTATGGGCAAATTATTGGGGGGGGGGCGGGACTTGCCCCCATGCCGCCCCGTAGCTACGCCACAGTCCCTGGTTACATGTAATTCTGTACATGGGAGATTTGACAGAACACCCAAATTCCCTGCATTCCTCAGGTTGTTGTTTGCATGTCATAGGGTGAGAGCCAGAAGGGCGTTACAAGTTGATTTTGAGCTAAATTTAGTTCTGCATATTATCTTGTATTACAAGTTGATTTTGAGCTAAATTTAGTTCTGCATATTATCTTGTATTACAAGTTGATTTTGAGCTAAATTTAGTTCTGCATATTATCTTGTACGCAGGGCTCGACACTAGCACATGCCCGGGGCAAGTAAATATTGATGTCGGGCAAGTAAAATGTCATAAATTGTCTTGTTTGCTTGCCAGATCGGGCAACTAAATAGTTGTTCAACTATTAAGAGAGAAAAGTGTATTTTCATGTGTATTATCTCATCTAGAAATAAAAGGGCATGTAAAATGTAAAAATGCATGATTTTACATTTTACATGCCCTAACAAAAGTTAGTGTGGAGGTTTGTTGTATGTCAGAGCTTTCTGTATGCATGGTAAAATTTTCATATAACAATTATTTATAAGTTCAGAAATACATTAGAAATCCATAACACATGATTATCTCATCTCACAAAATGTAAGTTGATGCGTTTCTCTTTCTCAACTGACTAGTGACTACATGTATGTATCATACTATATACAAGTATAGTGCAGCTATCGTACAGTTATTTTGAAAAACAGAAAACCTGTCACCAAAAAGCGGGCGTCAGTTTAAAACCCATTCAGAGGACGAGACTAGCGTTATTCATGTTTGATAGCGTTATTCATTTTTGATAGCGTTATTCATTTTTGATTATTTATAAGAAGAATATAAAGTGTAGCAAAATTTCTGCCATTATGGCGGATTATCAATGGTTGCAATCAGCAATCATGTCAATTTTAAGAACAAAAAGATCTAGAAAAAATAATTAGGTCAGCTAACCTTATTTGCAGAGAAGGAATCATCCGAGACTGAAGAAGGAAAGGAAAAAATCTTTGCTCCCTCCCGTACATGTACAGTCTATGAATGTATGTATGCACTCGCTTAGAATCCAATATTAAAATCCCAGTCGATGTTCCAGTTATGCATGGCACGCGAATATGAATACACAAAAACAGCTCAGCACCATAATTAACAGTTAGACTCCTAGAGTGCCCACTTCACAACGTACGTCAGATGGAAATATGTGTACAAACTGCAAATTTAAGGCCACTGCAAAGCCAAAGGAGCTGCAATATGAACTCCTTGTGTGGCATTTTATGAGCTAACTTTGGAGAGTGAAACAAGGAGACATCGGTGGCAGTTAACTCTTTGAGTACTGCTGCTTCAAATTGGCAACACATCCATGTACCATCGCAGAACAATAAGTGCAATAGATTGCACTATCCTCACTGGCATAAATTTGAACTTGAAGCTCTAGTTAAAATTTAAGGAAAACAGTAGCAATTAACTTTTACAATGCTGGCGCTGGAAATTGGCAACGCACACAATGTACCATCATGGGACAATACTGCAATAACTAGCACTCCATCTCAGTTGGCATATATTTGAAGAGTTAAAATTTAAGGAAAATTAAATAAAAATGTGCTCAGTAGCAATTAACTCTTACAATGCTGGTGCTCCAAATTGGCAACACATACACAAATACACGTACCATCACAATCCAATTCTGCAATATTAATTCTGTTAAACACTGCAAGTGCCACATACGGTTGTATATTTCCCAATGTACTTGTATCTTCCCTGTGAAAGAGTTAACACCGCATCTCGGCGCACAGATTGTTTCCTCCTAGGGGAGGTTCGGCATAATAGGGAACTATCTACCGCTCACTTTTCACAATCAAATTTCACGGATGGCTATGGTAATGTGCTCCTCCTCCCTTAGTTCTCTCTGGAGCTTGCTCGCTCGCTCTCTCCGCAGATGTGAATGGAATGGAAATTGGGATGCATTTGCATGTTTATAAATATACACGCCGTCGCGAGCACTACGCACCAAAAGCAACACACACAAGTGTGTACACACAGGCAGTGTACATGTGGAACGTTCACTAGCATTATAAACTACTCACTCGCATAAATACACACGCCGTATTATACTGATACACATGTGCAGTACTTGTACCCTCGGGAACAAACGTACAATAATATGTAAACACGTATGCATGTATACACGCACACATACATACCCACACAAACAGTCACTGACTATAAAATACATGCATATATGCACACACACACACACTCACACACACACACAAACACAATTGTACATTCTACAAAATTTAAATTACAGAAAGCTATAACCTACAATCAAATCAATCAAATGTACATTGTACACCTTCAGAAAAATAAATACAAATTCACAGAGTAATAAATCATTCTTTTTATCCGACAGAGCTATAGATCACACCCCTGCCAATGATTCTTCTGAACACAAGTTGCAATTTTTGAGGCGTTTTCAGCTTGCAAGTTTAAAAAAAGTTGTATACAATGTATTATTACTGCCAATGTTTCATTCATCCACATTTTCACTTGATAAAGATTAATTAGCCCAAAACATGTTTGATTAACATTGATTAATGCTGAGCTAGACAATTTATGTAGATAAACAAATCATATTATTATATAGTATACCTAACCTACATGTATAAATAAGGATTTTGCAAGGTTTATTTTATCCCTTTAACAGTTGTATCCAATTATTATTTATTCTCCACTCATAGGATGGATCATGGATTGCCCTTGTCAGCTACAAGCTGTTTTTCAGAGGGGTCCAAATTAAGTGATGAAAGAAACATAAAATATATTTGGTCAAATCCTACCCCATTAACACATGGGCACCTTTAGATTTTATCCCATTAAGCAGAGACTACTGTATCTAGATGTAGGTCTATGATATTTCACCAAGTTCAAATACATGTTTATCGCCCAAATTATCTCAGATCTCAAACAAGAACATTATCTTTCCCTCCAAGACCAAATGAGCTGTGCAGAGTAAACTCATCTAATACATCCCAATGTTATAAACTGTACTATCCCTTTAAAGGTTACCACATTAAGCAGAGACTAATGCATCTAGATGCAGAACTTTGATACTTCACCAAGTTCAAATACATGTATAGTATCTCTCAAATTATCTCGGATCTCAAACGAGAACATTATCTTTCACTGCAAGACCAAATGAGCTCTGCAGAGTACACTCATCCCAATGTTATGATCAAAAGTGTACTATCCCTTTAAATATTACCCCATTAAGAGGAGACTACTGCATCTAGATATAGATCTCTTTATTTCACCAAGTTCAAATACATGTACATAGAAGATATCTCCCAAATTATCTCGGATCTCAAACGACATCTTTTCACTGCGAGACCAAATGAGCTATGCAGAGTACACTCATCTTACATCCTACATGTTATGACCGAAACTGTACTATCCCTTTAAATATTACCCCCATTACAATGTAAGCGAAGACTACTGCAACCAAGTTCAAATACATGTACTGCATATCTCCCAAATTATCTCGGATCTCAAACGAGAACATTATCTTTTCACTGCGAGACCAAATGAGCTCTGCAGAGTACACTCATCTTACATCCGAGCAGAAATGTGGCACCAACCCTGAGCAGAAAAAATGTAATAATTATCTGGACTGAAGATGTATATGAGCTACCATACAATAGAAACCAAAATAATAGATAATACCAAGGGAATTGTAGTGAGGACTGAGGATGGGTAAAACATCCGGATAATTAGAGCATTGGTTAAGGAAGAGGAGATATCGATGTCAATGATCGATCTCACAGTAATACTTGTTCTTGCTGGAATATTTCTCCCATTATTAAATGTTTACATACATCCAAACAACAGATCTATGTACATGTATGTATGTCAATCTCGGTGTAATATTCGTTCTTGCTGGCATATGAATTACAGCCTAAATCATTTATTTAGGTGGCCACTGATTGTATTTACTCCATGGTAAATACAACTCTGCCTTCTTTGGCCCATTTTGTTTTCTACATCTACTTGTAAAGTAGGCCTAAATAAAATGCATTTAAGATTGTACCTTGAGTTCTCAAAACATATATCAACAAGTAGAGGGGCTCTAGTTAGCATGGCCGAATTGAATTGAAAATTCTCCTTTTGTATGCCTACAATCACAATGACCTGACCAGAATACAAAATGAGATACAGTGCACCGAAGAAAAGGCTTTCTCACTTTTCTTTTCCATCCAGGGGCAATGCATGCATGCAGCTAAGGGGGTAAAGGGGGTGAAATTACACCCCTCTGAAAGCTTCAAGCCTCTTCTTGGGAAAATATGGGTAAATGAAGAAACACATAATGTTCAATAACATGTATTTTGGGCACATAATGTATACATATTGTCCCAACCAACACAAACAAACACAAACGCACACAAAAGACACATACATACAAACAAACACACACACACAGACACAACCCCCCCCCCACACACACACACACATACACACACAAACATACACTTAGCTCCCTCTTTGCCTCACAAACATATTGAACAAATAAACACACACACAAAAACACACACAGAAATATAAACAAACGCACACTTAGCTCCCTCTTTGCCTTTAACCTAAACCCTTCCCCCGCCCCTCCCAATACCACCACTCCCCTAAATGCCCCCATGCCCAAGATGGTCCCTGCTACACCCCTATTATCATCCAAAAATTCATCCATCCATCTCTCGGGTTACTGAAATACAACACAACGCTGCCCTGAATACAGATGGATGAGGTGTCCAAAGAACGTAGAGAAAGAGTAGAAGTGTGAGATTGAGAGAATGAACAGGATATTTAACACAAAATTTCACAGTCAGTTTTTTCGCTCTTAACCCATCAAGAAAATACTCGATCATGGGGTCTATGGATAAAGCATGTTTAATACCAAATCAAATTCTCTTGAACAAGTTAATAGAGAGATATACATGTAGAGAGAGTGAGCTGGAGGAGAGGGGGAGAGAGGGGGATATTTAACACACAATTTAACAGTCAGTTTTTGGCACTTAACCCATCAAGAAGACAAGAACATACTTGATCATGGGGTCTATGGAGTATAGATAAAGCATGTTATACCAAAATTGGATTCTCTTGAATATGTTAATACAAGAGAAGAGAGAAAGAGAGGAGAGTAGAGGAAATAACACACAATTTAACAGTCAGTTCTTGGCCCTTAACCCATCAAGAACATACTTGATCATGGGGTCTATGGAGTACGGATAAAGCATGATATACCAAAATCGAATTCTCTTGAATATGTCAATACGAGAGAAGAGAGTGAAAGTGAGAATACAGGAAAAAAAACACAATTTCACATCAGTTCTTGGCTCTTTAACCCATCCAGAAAAAAAAAACATCAACCAGGGTTATATAGAGAATGCATGCTATTCCAAATCAAATTGTCTTTACATACTTATGAGAGGAGAAGGCTTAAATAAATGAAAAGCATACTGATTATGTTCATTGTACTCATAGATAACAAAATAACTCATTATTCAAACCTATTAGTATTGAAGGACTTAGTTATATGTTACATACATGTATGTACAGTATATTGACTAGCTGTTCCATATGATCTCTCCCAAATCAATACACTTTGAGGATATAGGAAAGTAGCTTACATAATACTTTCACTTAGTTGGGCAAATCTTACAAGTGTTCAGGTTGTCAAGATTTAAGCTTTGTTTTAAATAGTTGAAATTAAGATACATGTCAATTATTCAATTGAAATAAATAAATGCAACGTGTAGCCTAATACCATTTTTGTTTGCAAAAGAAACAAATAGAAATGTTTACTTTACTAGTCAACAACAGTGTAAAATAGTCATGAAGAAGAAGAATAAAAGGTGAGTCTCCAAATGAATGACTACATTTCTTTGGCGCATCATTGTGCAGACTCGCTGGCGACTTTGCAGGAATGTTGTATCAGGGTGTGGGTGTGTGGGAGCCAGGGGGATTGACAGATCACAGTCTGGCATTAAATACTATAAGGGCGTACCCAGGGGCAATCCAGACATGGGGGCAAAGAGAGGGGGGCAAGATTTCCCATGATGTTCGGAGGAGGAGCTAAGACTCAAAATGTACTAAACGGCTGAAAATACAAGTAAACGTGGTGGTAGGCAGGGGTGGACACTAGCGCTTGCCCATTGAAAAGGGGCAATTGATGTCAGGACGGTAAAATGTAATACAATTTCATTTTTACTGTCTTTATGGTCTTTTTATACTTTCGTCAGTTTGAATCTGAAGAAGATTCTGCTAGGATAAAAAATATAGGCCCCATATTGACTCTCAAATTTTGGTCGCCCAATAGGGGCAAATAAAACTTCTACTTCATTTAAAGGGATAGTTGAGTTCTGGTAAGGAGAGTACAGTTTTGGTGAAACTGAATTTTAGTAACCAAAACCTGCATCATTACATTACAAACTAATAGTTATAACTAGAAAGGAACACAAAATTACAAATGACGTAGTAAAGATCATGTTATCATTCAAAAAGAGCCGTTAAAACGTAAGAGGGCGCTCTCTAAACACTCATCGGTTTCAACCATTTTGAATAAAATATTGTGCATGTGATGCTTTGTTGAAATAGTGATTGGATAGAGAAATAACCAACAACTATTGAAATACCTATTTTGTAACTTTTTGAAAAGAGGAAGCATTTTTTTGAATTTTTAACGGCTGGTTCAAAATTCTCTAATAAACCCGGGGCCCGGGTTTATTACAAATTGTTATATTTATGGATATTTCAGCCGTCTCTGAACCGATTTTGATCAAACAAAGATGATTTTATTATTTAAATATTATGCTCTTTCAAATTTTACACTCAGTTTTTCATTACCTCACAAAAAAAAAAAGTAGTCTAGCGCCCTCTCTACCAAAACTCAACTATCCCTTTAACTGCCACTTTATGTAAGAAAAGGAATATTCTGACTCGTGCTAATCTCAACTTGAACTAAGTGGGTAAGAAATCTAATAGTTGAGTGTAATTGAATCTTCACCTCATTCATTGGAATCGACAAAATATCAGAAAAAAGACAAAATTGAAGATTGTAATGAATTTTGTTTATGATTTTTTGTTTCAGGGCAATAAATTTCTGATTATACTGGCATGTGTTAGGTGTGTGTTAAGCCTGAGTCATGTCGGAATTTTTTTGTTCCGGAATCCGCCGGTGTTGTGCCGGTCGGAATCCGGTATTCCGATAAAAAAAAAACCTGCCAATGAATGATACGGAACGAACATGCACTAGAAGGTCTGCCATAGTTTCGGCAGCGCAGGCAGGCCCCGCGCTGCGAGACAGGCCAACTCAACTGCCTTGACCTTGCAAGTTGCACTCTTAAAAAGTGCCGAAAAGGAACGAAAATGTAAGATCATTACGATCTCTTATTTTACTTACATGTTTGTATGGCTTTTAAAATAAATACGAGAACAATTACCTGCAAAAACAGCAACAACAAAAAATGCGCTGATTATATCTCGAACATTTTCTAACTCGCTCGGACCTGCATGAACTGAAGCTAGTACAACGACACGAATAAGTCAACACTAACAACACGTGCATGTGCTTATATCCACCGACATAAAATAAAAGAATGTTGCATAAACTCAACATGGCGGCAAATTTACTTTCTAAACTCCTACTGTTAGGACCAATAGCGCGTACATTGTCCCTATATTTTACCAATCCATTCTAATATAGATCGGTGAATCGCACCATGTGATCGCTAGTATCCACCGATATCAAATAAAAGAATTGACATAACCTCAAGATGGCGGAATATCTACATCATACTCGCGCCCGTTTTGTCCATTTCTCAGTACTGTGCGTACATAAAATATGCTATAAATGCAACATCCATTGAGACTAAATATCGGTGCATAAACGCGCGCACGTATTCATCGTACGCTTTCTCCCTGCGCTCTAATATCAATACTCTTCGACTTTCGTGCTTGACTCAAACACCCATATGTTTGCATGTGCTTGTCAGCGGCACCGCGGGCTGCGATGCCGTCTACATGGTCTATGGCAGTAGTTTCAGATACGGAGCGCACTACAGACAATGCGTAACCACAGACTTATACAGTATTCAGCTCTATGCGAAACTCATTAGTACAGTATTATAGATAGAGTACGAGAATCGCCATTCACGGAACACTAATAAATGCTTCACGAAAATGTCCAAGACCTTCTCATTTATGATTGGTAAGATTTAATAAAACATACATGATATAATGATATTATTAAGATATTCTTTATGTATTACATTGTTTCATCGGAATACCGGAATGGAGAAAACAAAACCGGAACACGCACGCACCGGACGGATTCCGGTATTCCGTCCGTTCCGACCCAGGCTTAGTGTGTGTTAATTTTTGTATTTATTATCTGACTCGCAGCAAAAACTTAGAGAAGGGGTATGTGTGTATGTGGAAGAGGGGGAGGGGGGGGGGGTGAGCCCCTCTTTGTTCGAGCAATTAGCTACTCCACTGCTAAATACCAAGGCCACGGCTAGATCACGGCCAGATGCAGAGATCGAGTGATGTATGCTGAGAGCAGCCAGGTATGAGGCTAGTCCACAAATAAACTTGACGATGCAACAAGAAAGGTCATGTGATGACAGCCGATCCAATCAGGAAGGTCGTATATCATCTGCACAGAAGTCTTGTTTACAACAGAAGCTAATTCATGCATTAACTACATGTACATTAAGTTCTCATGCCATATGCCACCAAAGTGGCCTGGACACCAGGGCCCATATTTATAATACCCAGCTAGCTTGTACATACTAAGTCCATTTGAGATCATACAGTTTAGTGAGCAACAGACAATTTTCCTGGTTTCTAACTAGGTTATCTGGGTTAGCATTTAATAAGGTACCTACTGAGTTAACCCTACTTCAAGCCTCCACACTAACTTTTTCCTTACTGGCCCTTTCGGGCAAGTAAAGTCATAACTTTTCACATTTTACCTGTCCGAACAGAAAGTTTACTTGCCTGCTTACTTCTAGATGAGATATAAACCTAACAAATTACATTATGCTCTCATATTTGACCAATAATTTAGTTGCCCGATAGGTCAACCAAGCTAGGCCATTTATGAAATTGTACTTGCCCGACATCAATTTTTACTTGCCCCGGGCAATAGGGCAAGTGCTAGTGTCGAGCCCTGCATACTTAATAACTACAGGATCATGTGTTACATGCTTTGTCTTAGCCATATCATCAGAAATAGACTTAGCATGAAACTAAGCTAGCAGACTTTCATGAATATGGGACCAGAAGTAACTTTCCAGTCTGGAAAATTGGGTGTGACACTGTCTAATACATCAAATGAACGTACAAACAGCATTAGTAGATTACACTTTCCACTTCATACCCCCCCGATGTACAGCATTAGCCGCGTTATGCACAAGAAACCTTACAACAGGTTTTATCTCACCATTCCGTTCCTCTCCGCTACTTCTTAGTAAACCGATCAATTCCTCAACTCAAGTCACGACTCTGTCCAGCTAGGCTGTCCCATCAATGAATGAATGAATGAATGAATGAATGAAATATGGATGAGCACCCACACCATCTAATGCCGTCAAATGCTAATAGCGCATACTTGCATGCATGCCTGCCTTCTAATCTTGATTCCAAGGGTCAATCTCTGGCTCAAAAAGCAATGGTCAGAATTCAAACACACACACCCTTTCACATCTAAATTAAGACTGTTTTAATACAATATTTAATAATGAGTGAATGGATGGATGGATGGATGGATGGATGGATGGATGGATGGATGGATGGATGGATGGATGGATGGATGGATGGATGGATGGATGGATGGATGGATGGATGGATGGATGGATGGATGGACGGACGGACGGACGGACGGACGGACGGACAGACGAACGAACGAATGAATTAATGACTGACTAACTGACTGACTGAACGAACGAATGAATGGATAAATGAATGAATGAACAAACGAAGCAACCATACCACCTAATGCCATCTAATCCTTGGAAACTCCCTGCCCATGCATACTTGCATGCATGTGCCTACTAGGGGTCAATCCTTGGCTCCCAATCAGTGGTCATTCACATGAACATGTATGTAACATCCTTTCACACCTACCAAGATTGTGTAAAGCTAAGAGCCGAAGGCAGTTTCTGGGTACTTCTAATCTTGATTCTAGGGGTCAATCCCTGACTTTAAATCAATGGTCATTCACATGAACATGTATACATGTATGTAACAACCTTTCACACATACGTGTAAAGCTTAAAATCAAGCATCTTTTGAGACAGATGTTAGTACCCTCTCCATACATTTCTGGAGGCTTCTTATCTTGATTCTAGGGGTCAATCCTTAGCTCCCAATCAGTGGTCATTCACATGAACATGTATGTAACATCCTTTCACACCTACATCTACAGCTTGAAACCTACAGCTTGAAATCAAGGGACTTTTAAGACAGATGTTAGTACCCTCTCCAAATTTACATTGTCCAGACATTTCTGGATGCTTCTAATCTTGATAATAGGGGTCAATCCCTGGCTCCTAATATATGGTCATTTAAATTAACACTATGTCACACCCTTTTACACCTTCATGAACAGCTAAGAGGCTAATCTTGACCATTTGTGGACACTTCTAATCTTTAATATTTATTCCAGGGATCAATCCCTAGCTTCCCATCAATGGTCATTCAAACACACACCCTTTCAAAATGACAATTTCTGAAACAGAGGTCAGAACCTTCTCTGCATCTAGGATCAGACCATTTCTGACTCCCAATCACTGTCAGAATTCAAACACACACCCTTTAACATTCAAAATGAAGCAATTTTCCAGAGGTCAAGAGCCTCTCTAAATTGGACTGTTTCTGTATAAATTCCGAAACAGTCTTTCTGAAAATGGACAAACTTTTTCTTGCACACATTGTTTTTATCTTGATTATTGTGGTCAATCTTGACTTTCAATCAAACTAATATACCAATTTCACATCTAAAATTAAATCCATCTCTATAAAGACTACATAGGAGTGGTAAGAAGGAGGTTTTTTTTTAAATGCCCACTTACGGGCCTGGGTATTGAACAAGTATGTGAAAAGGGGCATTTATCTTGATGACCACAGTAGGCCTACTGACCAGTGACCACAAGATGTACTACAAATAGTATTAGTAGGGTAGGTGTAGAGAGAAGAAATGCACACATGTGGATAAGTAGCTCTAGAATGAGTCACGACTGTTGATAGAAGTTCATTGTCCCATACTATGATACCGTCAGTACCCCCATTAACCAAGACAGGACAACATAGTGTACTGTATAGACTTGCTCCTGGAATGGTCAGATTCTTAAATAAGAACTCGGTTGTAAATGCGAAATGACCATCTGTCTTGACCAGTACTGACCACAACATGTACTGTACATACAAGTACGTGTAGGATAGGTGAGGAAAGAATAAATGCACACATGTATGTGTATTAAGTACATTGTAGCATGAGTCACTACTGTTGATAGAAGTTCATTGTCCCATACTTACATTAAAATCAAGAAATCTAGTCTTGTAACAATACCCTTGGGGCTTGATTGAAGATGATTAGTAAATAAACTTCAGGTTTAATAGTTCTGTACCACTGTAATGCTTTTGAGTTATTTTAAAAATATTGTCTAACACCGAACATTCAAAATCAATTAAAGGGACTTAGTAACATTGTCCAAATCCTCAAAATCCAATTAGAATTCTAGCGGTTCCCTCATACCTTGTTGTATTCATATTAACGCATGGGACAGGTTTTGGTTTTTCAAATTTCCCTTTTGTTAAAAAGATATTTACGATCAAAGTGTTCAGATGTCAAATAATCCACTGGATCGCCAAAACCGTGTACAAAGTGAGTGCAATGAGTTAGTGAATATCACTTTGCATTTTTGCTCATTACTCGGCCAAATAACGTCCATTTAACTTCAAATTTTCACACAACACCCAGTGGACATATCAGATGACAATAATATACATTGTATCAACCACTCGTCACTTTTTGCACATGTGAACAAAGTTACTAGATCTATCCCTTTAAGTTAAGTACAATGGACTATAACTGCAGAGCATATTTCAACTTTTGTGGAATGTGTACATAATTTACATTTGTAGCAAATTCTTCAAAGGATATTAAACTGAAGTATCGTAATTCATTCATGAGTCATGAGCAAATGTGCACTTATCAGTCATCTGATCTCGACTATCTTAGAGAAAAAAAAATTACATGACCTGAATCCATAATGAAATAGGGCAGTATTCACAATGGCTACATTGTAGCTAAGTAGCAGGGGGGGGGGGGGGGGGGGGGGGGGGAGGAGGTAATAGGAACACCCTTTTACAATGCCCCCACCCCCCCCCCCCCCCCTCCTTAGAGTAAAATCAAAATGGGAAATGCATTCTCAAACACCATTCATATTATTTGATTGAAATCTTAGATCCCACACTTTTGGGTCTACCCTCTCTACACTACTTAATGTTTACATCGTACATTATTACATGTCCATCTCCAATGGGCATTTGACACTTGCCATTTCATTTCACATCGATACCCCTCAACCCCTCCCTCCCTCCCTCCCACAGAAATTGAAATGATCCATTCCAAGTGCATTGGTATTGAAGTAAAAGGTCAACAACAATAGAATATTTGAAGTAACTAAAGAACAGATACAAATTCATTCACCTATCCTTGAAAATATCTGGAACATTATGGCTAATCATTACATTAAATAATAATAAACAAATAATATTTGTTCCAATTTTGAGTATAAATGATAGATTGTGGAAATGTGTCAGTGTTACACACTAAAACTCTTAGGCCCCGTTGCACAAAGAGTGTTCTAAATGCGCAAATCTGATGGGTGAATCAGGCAAATTTTCTGACTTGCAATTAATTGTAATTTACAATCGATTGCATCTCTTTCTGCAACCGGGCCCTTGTCTCACAGACTATTTGGTTGTTTGAAAAGATGATAAACATGTTCTTTAAATATGAAAGCACAATACAAACAAAACTGATGGTAAGTAAGTTAGTTTTTGTTATTCCACTTTTTTACTAAACTGACATGCAATTTGAACAAAACTGCAGAGGGTTACATTACATAACATATTTGAAAACTTTTACAGTAATTAGGATCTGATTCTCAATTCCACATCATGATATCCCGGGGTCACTATTTCCTAAAATTAATTTCATCCCATACACAGGATATCGGGTAATTCAAATAGCTTCCTTTGGAAGACAGTCGTATATTAATAGCTCTGTGATTGATCTAATGACCATAATGCAATACATATGGTACATACACATAATGTCATGTATGAATATTTCTTGAAATAACAAACATTCCATTTGCCTCTAGAGATTATCTACTACTACTAGTAGAGATCGAGTTCACAATGCAACGCCATGAATCTTTACCCATCATTAATGTCTACAAGTCCCTAGTTTCACATTGGATGTCCCTTGTAATGCAGTCCATATATAGCTCATAGGTCTCCTTCCTTTATTTGGACATAGGAGTCTAATGCAGATCACATCCAATATTACTTGGTCAACCATTACATGTTCAAGATGGGAACTTGAACAGTGGGACCAATAATGCCATAATCATCAATCATAAATAAAGATATAAATATATACAGTATAATACAGTCAAAATAAACTATCCACATTACTGCAGTAATCTGCAGTAATCCATATTCTGTGTACAAATCCTGGATTACTGCAGACAAACCTTAACTTAGGGTGGAAAGTTTATTTTGACCAATACTGCCAAAAAATGCAAGAAGCGTAGGTGGGGTTAATAAGTATCGCATCTGATACTTGGTTCCCAATCACGCTGTCCCACAATCACTATTTTCCCAATTAATAGCCTGAAAACAAGAATTATATTCAAGTCAAGAGAACATGTCTGAACTAGTTTTGGTAGATCACGGAATACACAATAGGATGAATAAGGTGACAAACGGGGCAAATGGCATGAATGGAAACAGACAAACAAGAGGAGAATTCACTGAATCCATGTGTATTATGGTGCAACCGAAAAGATGAATAAGATTTGACAAACTAGAAAAACAGCAGGAACCAAATAGTCCGGTCACATATCAACGGATTGCGAAAACGAATGTCAAACGGAGAGCTAAATTTTCCATCCGTTCTATACGTTTCTTGTCCGTTCCTTGTCCGGTGATGTACATTGTTCTATGTTTTGTACATGAAGCAATGGAGACGACTTTCATCACCGGATAATTTAATTTTGCAAATTGTCTATTCGTTGGGCATACGTTTCCGCTATCCGTTGATATCTGACCGGGCCATTAAGTTTTGAAAACGGAGGTAATTCCATTATACGCAAGTATTGTGATGCAAATGAAATGATGAATGGCCAATGAATCATACACTAAGTACTCAGCTGTGTCTAGCCTGCTTTTGTGGTGTGGGAAAAGGGGCTTCACAAACCGACAATGGACTACGAGGGGTATTTAGGGGGCACCTTTTGTTTGGAAAGAAAACTTCGGATGCATGTGTGAATAGGAAAGATGGTAGCTACCATAAAATGATGAAGTGTCCATTATTCAGTGTGCTGAAGCCTGAAGGATTTTGGGGACAATCCTACAATATACGGGTGGAGAAACATAAGTGTGAGTGAATGGTTTGTCCGAACTGAATATGTATCATTTTGGGGTATTCAATTTCAAGGGACAGCTTTTGTTTGGAAGAAAACTCCTGATATACACTGTACATAGTCAAAGGGAAAGATGGTAGCTACCAATAAAATGATGAAGTGCATTATAATTCAGTGTGATAATGGATACTTTGTGACACTCCTACAAAAGGGGTGGGGAAATATAATGAGAGATGGACTACTGACAACTTCCTTTCTGATTGACATATATATAGCTCCTGTACACGACATTCGTCATTTTGCATTTTGCAGTATTCAGATTAAAACATAATTTATTTCCCTTTTCCCTGCATAGAGGAACTTCCACAAAATAGACAAAGATGTACATAACAATGATAACATATGTCAATGCCATACCATGTACAATCATAAGTCCCTACAGATAAAATCCTGGGATCATTCAACTCTCTGGACATGCTGTACCGAGTGTGAAAACAATTAGTTTCCATAAAATGAAAGGGAAATTGTCCTACTACTCGCTACTCACACGCTAGGGACACAGAGAGCCTGGGGTAGTTCCCACTACACTGTATGCTGTTGTTATTGTTGGCATTCCATAGAAGTTCAGCGTGCAATGTCAATGGTATCCTGAGCAATGCGCACAAATTGTGCAATGACAGGGATATATATATTTTTTTAAATTATGGCCACCACCATGGATATTCATATTTTTAGTCTAAATGCACAACTGTCAGCAAAACTACAAATTTAATTTAAGTGAAGGGGGACATAGCACGGGAAGCAAAGAGCATGAGGTAGTGTACACTACACTGTATGCTGTTGTTATTGTTGGCATGCCATAGAAGTTCAGCGTGCAATGTCAATGGTATCCTGAGCAATGCACTCAAATTGTGCATTGATAGGGATGTTTCTTTTGTTTAGAATTATTGCCACCATCATTATTTCATAATGTTTAAAGTCTAAATGCACAACAGTCAACAAAACTACCAATTTAATTAAGTGAAGGGGGATATAGCACAGGAAGCAAAGAGCATGGGGTAGTGTACACTACACATATGCTGTTGTTATTGTTGGCATTCCATAGAAGTTCAGTGTGCAATGTCAATGTATCATGAGAAACACAGTATGTATGCACTAAAACTATGCATTGGTCATGATTTTAATTGTTTTCACTTGTTTCAAATTATATGCTCATTTTAGTCTAGAACCACAGCCAATCTGCCCTCTAGATTTGAAGGAAGGGGGACCAATCCTATTCCAAGCAATAGCAGGGGATGGAGAGAGCCTGGGGTAGTTTCAACTACACTGCTGATATTGTTGGCATTCTAGCGAAGTACACTGCTAAAAATGCATGCACTTATTAAAATTGTACACCAATATCATTGTTTTCTCAGAGGTGGGAGGGACACCACTCTGTTTTTTTTAATACTAGCCATGACCAAGTATTGTCTAGACTATAGACTCAAGGAGTTGTACTAGCTCCCTTATATGGGATCCCTTTAATTCTGGTGAAGGGGGGGGGGGGCACTCCTATTCCTAGCAGGGGACGCTAAGGGCCTGGGGGTAGTTTCTACTACTCTGTTTATTGTTGGCATTCCAGTGAAGTACAGCAATCAAACTGGCAATTTCAAACTGCAATGTCAATGCTATCCTTAGAGACACACAATGCACTTAAAGGGACTTAGTAACATTGTCCAAATCCTCAAAATAAATTTTTAATTCTAGCGGTTCCCTTATACCTTGTTGTATTCGTATTAACAATAAAATCATGGGACCGGTTTCGGTTTTTCAAATTTCCCTTTCGTTACAAAGATATGTATGATTGAAGTATTCAGATAAGAAAAAATCCGGGCGAGTTTTTCTTCCGTGTACAAAGTGAGTGCAGTGAGTTACTGAATATCACTTTGCATTTTCACTCATTACTTGGCCATACAATGTCCATTTGACTTGACATTTTCACACAATACCCTGTGGACATATAAGATAACAACAATATACATTGCATCAACCATTCATCACTTTTTGCACATGTCAACAAAGTTACTAGTTCCCTTTAAATTGTTCACCAATGACATTGTTTTCTGCTCTGATTATTTTTTGTATTTCTACTGAAATACAGTGTGAAATATCAATGATATCCCAAGAATGCACAATGCAACTAGGGTAGGCTAGTGCAGGTTCACAAATAACAGAACCTTAAATCGTACTTGTTTAAATACAAATAATTTTTGCAAAAACTAACCCCAATATTCCACATCCTAAACAAACTGCATCGACGCAACAAAACGGGCAATGATTGTAGACTCTAATACAGTAGTACATGCTCTACTGAACGTCATGTTCAATTATGCGTGAAGCTAAATTGGTACAAATGGATGTTACAATTAGCAGTAAAAAGTGCTTCATAAGAAGGATAATACCCAACAAAATTAATCTGCATATCCACACAAGATGGCATTTTATGCCCCGTACAAATTGAGGCAATTTGTAATTTCATTTCCACCGGCAGCAATTGAGTACGTCGTCTGGTTCTTCTATTGCTGTGACAATTGTCCATGGATGCAAGTTCTAGTTAGAGCTTTGGCCTTTGTTAACCCTAGTAGCAGAACTTCAGAAAGACCTAAATAAAACATCAAGCTTCTCATTTTAGTGGCCCCAGATCTGAATTTGGTGGCCCCCAAACAAAGAAAACCATTAAAAAGTCTGTTATATCTGGTCTCCCATTCGGGCAAGCCATATTGAGCATCAACAAAACTCAGGTTGCACAAAGCGAACATTTGGTGACCCCGGGCCAAAACAGCAAAAAAGTATTGCTATATTTGGCAAACCATTAGGACAAGTAATATTAAGCATCAGGTGGACCAAAGCTCATTTTTGGTGGCCCCAGGCCAGTGGGCCAGTGCTTATTTTGAGCCTTACATCATAGTTTAATGAGATGCGCGGCACACTTACACACACACATAGATCTGTGGTACTGAACTTCCAGCCATCCCTTGCATCATCATAACATGCTCGACTACGCAACGGCTTGATTGGAACCGATGTTGATTTTTTCCACATCTGTGCCGATAAGTCAAAATTCCAGATGCTTCACCCGCGGTACATGGTTACTGAACCATTCTCCATGCACTTTGTAGCTCAAAATATCTGAACCGAACATACATTTTTATGTCATACATGTCGACGAACATTCATTGCAATATCTGTGGAAACGTTTTGCCGTTTGACGTTAATTTAGGGACTGTAATTAAGGAAAATTACTCTACTCATCGAGTGACATCAACCATCGTACGCATGTAATGTGTACGATGGGTATTCAGGCTTCAACAGATTGTATTTTTCTGTTTTTAACATTTCAAAACAAGTTACTTCCAGTTTGCATTTCCAGTTTGCATCTAAAAAATAAAAAACTGTGATATATATTCAGTTCAGTTTCAGTTTAGTTTATTTCATTTCCAACATATTATGTCAAGTCACTCAAGTACCCTAATATTAATGTTAAAAAAGATCACCAATGTGAGTATCCTGTAAATAAATACACCGGAAAAGGAATAACATTTGATTTTTTTGTCACCATGTTTAATTGATGCACCTTCATACTTACCATGTACATTGCATGTACGTATTTCTGCAGTTCCCACTTTCCATTAATTTTGAGCCCCGGCGTCACTCTTTGTGTGGGTAAGGGGACAGGGTACCCCCCCCCCCCCCCCCCAGGGTTAAAGTATGCCATATACACAATGTCAGCTTTGTATGTTAGCTGTTCTCATTCTCATTAGTCTTGTAGTCTACAAAAGTAACTTGTTTATTTTTGATGAAAATTAATTTAGATGCAGTTTCCATTCATTGCCAACCCTAGCCATCATGCCCCCCCCCCCTCCCCCCATCATCCGTTGTGTGGATATAGGATACCCCACCTCTAGGGTTAAAGTATGCCATACATACAATGTACATGTACACATTTTAAGTTTTGTATGTATACCTACATGTAGCTGTTCTAATTTAGAATATATATAGTCTTCACATTAGTTCATTAATTTTTAATGAAACCAAATATAAATTGCAGTTTCCTCTCATTTCAAGTCCAAATGTCATCCCCTTCCTTGGTGGTGGTGAGGGGTCCCACCCCTCGGGTCAAAGTATGCTATATGTGTATGTATTACTATACACAATGTCAGCTTTGTATGTATACAAACATGTACTTTAAAGCTGTTCTAATTTTGAGTACACTTGAAGGCATGAAACTGAATTTAGATGCAGTTTCCATTCATGTTGAGCCCTAGCTATCAATGCCCCACCCTGTCATTTGTATGGGTAGACGGCACCCCACCCTGGGGCAGGACAAAGTACGCCATACACAATGTCAGCTTTGTGTGTACGCAGTATTAATTTTGAGTAGTCTTGTAGTTGTAGGCTAGAAATAAATTAACTCGTTAATTTTGATGAAACTGAATTCAGATGTCCCCAGTTTCCATTCATTTCGAGCCCCAGTCATCAATGCCCCCATCCCCCTTCCTTTGTGCAGGTAAAGGGTACCCCACCCCTGGGGGGTCAAACCCTGTCATCAACCATCTCATCAAACGCATCCAATCGATGCCGTCCACAAATATTTCATTTCGCAGAGTGCACTGCCCGAGTCCCATTCAACCATTCAATCTCCTCATCATTGCAGCCTAAGACCCACAATATTTCCAGAGTTTTCCTCCTTTTTTTCCCCACTTAAACCAAATTTCCTCTTCTCCATTAAAACCATCAAATGAATCACTTGGCCAATTTAACGTGAGCTGAAGCGGGTGCAATACAATGAACGATGGATGGAAGCCTTTAATACATTGATCACTCACCACCGCTACTAAGTAAGTGTACTAGGTCTCTCTCATTTGCCCGACAAAGCTGTAATAATTCCGAGAGGATAGCGGAACACAGACGTTCGGGGCCGAACGAACGAACGAACGAACAAACGCAAGAAGGGAATCGATTGTAATAAGTATAAGGTATCAGATGCAATAACAGCCCCTGGAAACTACTAGGGGGAAAAAACATTACAAATCGTCCCGGAACACTCAACACCGAATTGGAGATGGAAAAATGGAAATTGCGATGATTCACCGAGATTCCTCTCCCCGCGGCAGCATCTTAAGGGGTTAAAAACTTCTGAACGCTTGTGGCTCACCGAGTTGTTGCTACAATCGACTGCAGAATAGGGGGTATTATGTGCACATGCAATATTCAAGACTCAAGTATCCTAATGTATGCGGCTAAACTGTGAATGAAAGAAAAACTCCCTTACATGTAGATGCATAGCATTGCTTCTACACGGTACATGAACATGAACAACGTATATTCGCTAGTACTGCAGTACTGCGGTAACTGGCAAATTTAAATGTTAGAAATCGATCCATCCCATTTTGCCCAATATTTATTTAGGAATGAAATGCTCTTGAAACTCAAATTACAATATGTACCTGAGAACTAAGTACTGTTGATTTTTTTTTTTAAAGGGGGGTTAGGAAAGGAATTTCTCTCAGGTGCCTTCATTGCAGGCTGTATTATTTAAATTAAAAAGGAAGTTCTCTATAAAAAACATCATTGCCTTCCACAAACATGTACATGTGCACCATACAAACACAATTTAATGAACAGTATTAAACACCATTTATTTAAAAGTTTTGAACTATTTTGACAAAAATGTACGCTACATGTATATATTTACCTCTACAAATCAAAGTTAATTATTTGTAGAAGTGGTTATGATCACAACTCTAAATAAATAAACATATATGATTCACCTGATACCAGACATATATATGTGTTTAATTAGACATACAGGTCTATTCCAGTCGACAGGCTCATAGGAATGTACATGTAGACTTTGTGGGGTACATGTAGACTTTGTGGGGTGCATTTACATTTGTTTGTAATATTTAGACCGATATTTGCCTAGCCAGGGCTCGAAATTAGCCCGCTGGCCCACGGCCACTGAAAGTCTGCCCTGGATCATGACAAATCAGCTTTGGACCACTAAAATTCAGCTATAGACTAGTTACCAAAACAAGACTTTTTCATGATTTTATTTGTTTGGGCCACCTGATTCACGTTTCATGCTACAGGTACAATGTAACATTTGAGAAATCTTGATTTTGACTTGCCAGTCAGGGCCACGAGGAAAACAAGTAATTTGTATCTTTTTAAAGGGGACCATGCATCACACAAAGAAAGAACACAGCTTATTTTTTTTAGTAGTACCATTATTTGATATTTAAATCATTTTCCAACCAGCAAATTATGACGTAGGTGTGTGAAACTATTCTTTTTCATTTGTCAAACGGTTATTTTGGGTTGTTGGGGATTTCAGGGAACCGGGTGGGTTGTGTACAAAGTCTGTAGATGGGGATTTCAGGGAACAGGTTAAAAACCACCATCTACATTATAGACTTTGTACACAACCCACCCAGTTCCCATAGTCAAGGGGTTAATTTGCCTAGCCCAGAATCAGTGTACTGTATTGAAACATGTTTCAGACTAATCTTTATGAGAAAAGATTAGCATGAATCATTTATTTTTAAATGCTGATTTGGGGCTACACTACTCACCCTTTGACCATAATTATTACAAAGAATTAACAAGTTCTTTAGGGCTTCTGCCTTTACATGTATGTACTTTTAACATCTGTCGAGTACTGTTTTACAATTTAGTAAATTTCAGTGTTTTTTAAACATAATTCAGACTAATCTTTACAAGGAGAAAAGATTAGCCTGAATCGCATTTCAAATGCTGATTAAGGGACTATGGGCTAGACTACACACCCTTTGATCATGATCGTTACACAGAGTAGACAAGTTCTTTAGCTGCATTTTAGGTGCTTTTATAACTCTACAATGTGTGTGTTTTTTTAAAGGGAAATTCTGTATGATTTTAATACCCAGAGTATTATTTTACATTGTCAAGTAAAATTCAGTGTTTTGAAAACATGTTTCTGACTAATCTTTATGAAGAGAAAAGATTAGCATGAATGAATCATATTTCAAAATGCTGATATTGGGCTAGACTATGCACCCTTTGATGATTATTATTACACAGAGTAAATAAGTTCTTTAGCTGCTTTTAGGTGCTTTTATAACTTAGGTATCACATACATGCATTTTAAATAGACACATTTGAACCCATTCCCTTCGCGAATCTGAAATCTCCATGGACGTTGTACAAGTACATAACCCACCCGGTTCCCGTAGTCAGGCTAGGTTAATACCAAGAGCATTTTTTACATCAAGCAAAAACTGGTAAAATTCTAGACCTGTCTGAATCTGAAAGCTGTATATATTAGGCATACATTTGTGTTTTGAAATAATATTTTATATTTATAACTTAATTGGAATGCAACATAATTGACATCCAATTTTTACAATTTTGTTTGTAAACATGCCCAGACATGACGTTCCATAAGATAAATTATAAAAGTCAAATCTATAGACGATTTTATGAATCAAGCAGAATGCAAAAGTTTGATCTGGATATATTAGCTTCACCCCCGCTGCCCCTGAATAAACTTCCTGCCTTTTGTTGAATCCTCCTCTAATTCTCTCCCCTCCCCCACCATTCATTAATTACAATTCAATACTTGATGTTGGTTTCTCATGCTAACAAATAAGCAATTCAAATTTTTTTTTTTAATAACAGATCATAAATAAATGAGATCTACATGTAGATAACTGAAATAATTTGCAATTTACTTGCCAACAAGTCAAAATAGTTCTGTAGCTCAATTATTGCACTCGAATAACTCTTTACAATTACAATATAAAATTACATTCTTCCGAATCGGACATAGACGCCTGTAACTCTGTGTATTAGTACTGTATCCACGTTTTTTTTCCCCTGTGGTATAGCCCAATACCATTATAAGAGGAGACAGAATTAGGAAACGAAAATCAATATTTCTAAATCAGTCATGCATCCAACTCCTTTTGTCTGGATGTGCATGGTAAAACGCAAATGTCGTGGTTCCCACAAAAATAGTCCCATGGACCTAGAATGTATACATGTGTACTTGCATAGCCCGCCCAAATGCCAAAAAGAGCCCCTAAAAATACTACAATTGTGAAAGAGCCCCCCCCCCCCCCCCCCCAATCCACCCACCATCATTTCTCAGAGTTTATACTTTACATAAATATTTACAAATCAGAGTGCTATTTTAAGGCAGGTCCACAGTACTACAGAAGTAGTAGTACTAGTCCACAAACAAAATCAATTTTAAACCAGTTTGTACCATAAATTTATAATGTTATCAATCAAGAAAGAACTAGATTAATTTGTAAATATAAATTATACAAAAGAACAGTTGCAGCTTTATCATTATTGGAACAAATTAAAATGTACTATGTTACCTTTCAGATGGCAAAGTTATTTGAAATTGGGCTTCCGATAGTTGGTTTGGAGATATCTAGATATGATGGTCTTGTATGCTACATGTACATGTAGCACAGATTGTTGGCTTGCCTTTTGGTGGCCACAGGCAGGTTGGCTGTTATAGACAGGTTGGCTACTATAGACAGGTTTCAAGACTGCTATAGACAGGTTGGCAACTATCACAGGTTTGACTGTAATTACAAATTAAATTGATTGACTGTAGGTTTGAGCACAAGACTAAATGGTAACAACCCAGCTGAGAATGCACCATGACTCACATAACGACAATGCCATGGACCAAAGGCTATTTGTCTGGCCTGTTTGACGTCTGCAAATATTGAATGTGCCAGTTCAGATACAAAAGACTGTTCAAAGCAAGCTGTCTGGTTTCTTTATACATTTTTGTAAATCATTTTGCTTTGTACACATGGACATGTATACAAGTATGACAGTACTGTACCACTGTACCATATTTGAAGATTTGAAAATCACCTAATATTCAAGACGACTGCAAATGTAATTGTAATGTGCCAGTTGGCCCAGTTGCTGCACCAGATACGTACAAGAGGCTGATGTAGCAAGCAGTCTGGTTTCTTTATAAATCATTTCGATTTGAACACATGTATGGTAACTGTCTGTATGAGTGGTCTCTCCTACCTAATATTTCTCTGTATGTGTGTGGGGGGTTGCCATGCACATGTACATGTAGACATTTATGAGATTGAACAGGCCATACATACTTCACCATCTTCATTGCAAGAGTGAACAGTTTGGTATGGCAGGATTTAGAGGGACCATTTAAAAAAAAAACAAGTTAGATCATAGTTTCTTATAACTACATGTACTTAGGACTTAGAGTTAGGGGGCTTCAACTACACTTTGTGGGAGTTTGTTCCATGTTGACAACCCTGGCTTTGACTGTAAAGGTTTGTTCCAGCCTGCATCTAATTTTGTGTAAGTTTCATAGCATGGCCTCTTGTTCTGTGGTATCCTGGGCCCATATTCATAAAGGCCTGCTAGCTTAGTTTCATGCTTTATGATGATGTGGCTAGTTAGGCTATACATGCGTTAAAGTAAACACACTAATCTTTTAGTTGCTATACTTGCTAACTATATTATTACGTTAACAAACTTAATACGGCACCCAAGGCTAAGGGCTAAACCAGCTTACCCTAGTTGAAGACTAGGATAAAACTGTTTCTAGCATACTAAACTGTAACATACGAAGTGTGCTTGGCACCGTAAATAGCAAGGAACTAAGATAGTGGGGTTTTATGATCATGAGCCCTGATCCCTGCCAGAAGAAGTTCTATATCTGCTATATTTGTGTCATTGAACGGGTGTACATTAAATGTTTTATACATGTACATGACAGTTGTTCTTCTTGTTGATTGATTGAATTTCTTGCAGTCGGTTAAATACTACTACTGTCCTGATCATATTAAGAGCACATACCAGGTCAAATGTCCCCTGTGGAGTGGAAAAAGTGCACATTCATTTAATGTGCATACTTATTGCATGCAAGAATCCAATAGCAATACAGATCTTCAAAATATGATTAGATTGTCATTTTAAAAATCAAGCATGATTATTAACATGAATATTTCACACCAATCATATATCAGTCTCAGATAGAGACACACAACCTATGCATAGAATTAGAATGTTACAAACTATTTGTTTTTATTTAGTGAAGTGCAATGTGAATATAATTATCAATTATTAATTTAATATCATCATCATGTCATGAAAACAAAACAATTTACAATATTTATCATCAAAACAAAATGCAATTCAAGTTCAACACTACATAGTACATACAAATTTTGTGACATTGCCAACGACATCTAGTTTACTTTAACAACTCCATGACAAGGTGAATAATATCACAAATAGTAGAATGAGTTTGCACAGCCAGCCAGCCAGAGAAGCTGGGGGATTTAGCTCCCCTCGCTCGCATGCCAAGCCCCTTGCCATACACTACCTATTACCAGTACCAATCGTGCAGAGATGTAGAAAACACGACTTTTACGTACCCGATCACAAGAAAAGATGTTTTTCCTCTCGGCTTCTTGTTACGTGTTTGAAGAGCGGTGAAACACTGAATGATTCAAAACACAGAAAATCAAGGTTTTCTACAGATTATCCAAAGATTCCAGGCAATTGTCGAAATGCAGATTAAATTGCCAGGTTTATTTATCACTCCGATGTTGAGCTTCAAATCCAGTTATCCGCCGCGCCTCAAAACAAATGGATCACAGCATTATTACGGTACCCACATTGATTTAGTTAATACAATATGCCAATGCATTACTACAGCGCATGCAGCTAGTGTAGTACAATGTTCGTGGATTTCGGCTGAGAGCATTCGGTGAGATGGCGCTGCACGTTTTTGCACCCCTGTCAGGGTGCACGGTCCCTTAGAGCACCCGATGGGTATTCCCCCATTTACGAAACGAAACGCCCCGAAACATTGGGTCGCAAAATCGGTGAAATCGGGGATACTTAGTAGGCATAGATTACCCATAGCCGGTCATCGCAGCCATCGAGAGATGGAAAAACTTTATTTAGGAACTGCATCTTTTATCTTGATCTAATTAGGAGACACGAACGAACGAACCCATAGAAAAGTTGCATAATTAGCAATATTACTGCATGAGGAAGGTACTTAGTATTGGTAGGTTAATCCTCCTGAATATTAGGCTACATAGAAGCAGGGACAAATACCACCTCCCTGATAGAAGTTAACCCATTGAGGACTGGTCCCGAAATATTTCGTTCTTGAGTCTATGGAGAATGCGTGTTATACCAAAATCAATTCGTCCTCAACGGGTTTTAACTGAAGGTGGGTCCAAGAAACTAGCTAGCCCCTTGCCTTAGGGTCCTTATCAAACGCATTCTGGAATGGATGAAGTGAGGGCTGGTTTACTGTTGTAGAAATAGATTATTGAGGCACACCACAAATTTTTTTTTTAGGGGGGACACTCTAAACATTTCTTTATTTCGTACCTTTTTTGTTGTTCATTATTGTTACTCAAATCTCACGGTTATCAAACCATTGTTTTTAAATGCATTGTCCTTTGTTACATCGTTATATAACACCCCCCCCCCCCCCACACACACACACACACACACACACACACACACACACGCACACACGCACGCACACACACACACACACTTTTTTTTTTTTTTTAAAGTGATTTTTATTCCTCCATATATAACATTTACATTAGAATATACATACTAAACAAAATATACATATACAATTATAATGAACGAAAATAGAAATGGTTATCTTACATACATAAACAAATACAAATCAACTGTATATTCAATTTCCTGACTTCATAAAAATAAACATAATGGAGGTTATATAACTAAAGATAAAAGGAACTAAAACATGCTCCTTTACCCCCCTCCCCCCCCCCCCCCCCCCCATTTAGCCCAAGAAAAAACCCCATCCCCACCCAACCACCGATCACACCACAGTCACACACATACCTCAGACACCCATTCCAGTATATCTGCTCGATTTTAACCTAAAGAGTAATTAATTAACAATATAGAAAGCTGTCACATTCAGTTAAAAGAGTAGAGACCCAGAACCTTAATAATAATTAACAAATTCCCTATAATTCTAACAAAATAAAAATTAATCATATTACATGTATTTTATGGTGTTCCCACTTTTGTAAGTGAACTCCTAATTTACCCTTTTTAATAGCTACTTTTTTTTCTTCTTCTTCATAATCCAAAATAATTTTCTGTACTTTCCGTACAGAAGGAAGTACACCTTTTATTCTAAAAGAATAAATAGTATGTTTTAACAAAAAAATAATAGAGTTACAATACTTAAAGGGATAGTTGAGTTCTGGTAAGGAGAGTACAGTTTTAGTGAAACTGAATTTTAGTAACCAAAACCTGCATCATTACATTACAAACTAATAGTTATAACTAGAAAGGAACACAAAATTACAAATGACGTAGTAAAGATCATGTTATCATTCAAAAAGAGCCGTTAAAACGTAAGAGGGCGCTCTCTAAACACTCATCGGTTTCAACCATTTTGAATAAAATATTGTGCATGTGATGCTTTGTTGAAATAGTGATTAGATAGAGAAATAACCAACAACTATTTTAATACCTATTTTGTAACTTTTTTGAAAAGAGAAAGCATTTTTTTGAATTTTTAACGGCTGGTTCAAAATTCTCTAATAAACCCGGGGCCCCGGGTTTATTACAAATTGTTATATTTATGGATATTTCAGCCGTTTCTGAACCGATTTTGATCAAACAAAGATGATTTTATTGTTTAAATATTATGCTCTTTCAAATTTTACACTCAGTTTTTCATTACCTCACAAACTAATTAAGTAGTCTAGCGCCCTCTCTACCAAAACTCAACTTTCCCTTTAACTCTATGCGATCTACCTGCCAGTCCTACAAAAATTATTTTCCAATCAACATTCCTAATTTCAATCAAATCAAAATATTCTATTATATCTAACCAAAACCTTTGTACGTATAAGCATTTAAAAAATAAATGTGAATATGTCTCAATCTCATTTTTACAAAAAGAGCATAAATTATCAATAACAAATCCAAACCTAAATAAATGTTCTTTTGTATATACTGCCCTATGCAATAATTTATATTGAAATTCTCTCAACTTACCCCCCAAAACTGCGCTCTTTAATCTTAAAAATATATTCTTCAATTCTTCATTACTATAATCAAAATTAGTATGTCCATCCCCATTACACAAATTATATTCCTTTTGAAAATGTTTAACTAAATATTCATACACACACACACACACACACACACACACACGCACACACACACACACACACACACACACACACACACACACATACACACACACACACACACACACACACACACACACACCACATCAAATGGACTAATATGCATTTTAGTTTTGGAAAAGTTAAATTCCCGTTTGAATGACACACTTATTCCAGTTTCTTTCGCAGTTTTTGTAAGTGGAAAACGGGACCAAAACAACGTCAAAACATTTCCGATATCTGCTGAATAAGTTGATTTTTAAATTGGGATTTGTCGACAATTCGATGAAGTTCCGTTTCAGATATTTGGGGGCTTTTTGGGGTATCATTTTCTCTTGGGCATATCAAAGTTTTTTCAGCATACCATGTCGTAACTTTGTTTGCTAATTTCACGAAGATGATAACGATTTTCCAGATTAGTTTGACATCGCTTTATCGGCAATCATTTTGATATTGCCTGCTCTTATTTTGCGATGATAAAAACGAAGTTTCAGATTTATTTTGCGTCATATTCTCGAAGCGCATTATCGTAACTTTGTTCGCTAATTTCACGAAGATGATAACGATTTTCCAGATTAGTTTGACATCGCTTTATCGGCAATCATTTTGATATTGCCTGCTCTTATTTTGCGATGATGAAAACGAAGTTTCAGATTTATTTTGCGTCATATTCTCGAAGCGCATTATCGTAACTTTGTTCGCTAATTTCACGAAGATGATAACGATTTTCTAGATTATTTTGACATCGCTGTATCGGCAATCATTTTGATATTGCCTGCTCTTATTTTGCGATGATGAAAACGAAGTTTCAGATTTATTTTGCGTCATATTCTCGAAGCGCATTATCGTAACTTTGTTCGCTAATTTCACGAAGATGATAACGATTTTCCAGATTAGTTTGACATCGCTTTATCGGCAATCATTTTGATATTGCCTGCTCTTATTTTGCGATGATGAAAACGAAGTTTCAGATTTATTTTGCGTCATATTCTCGAAGCGCATTATCGTAACTTTGTTCGCTAATTTCACGAAGATGATAACGATTTTCTAGATTATTTTGACATCGCTGTATCGGCAATCATTTTGATATTGCCTGCTCTTATTTTGCGATGATGAAAACGAAGTTTCAGAATTCAGATTTATTTTGCGTCATATTCTCGAAGCGCATTATCGTAACTTTGTTCGCTAATTTCACGAAGATGATAACGATTTTCTAGATTATTTTGACATCGCTGTATCGGCAATCATTTTGATATTGCCTGCTCTTATTTTGCGATGATGAAAACGAAGTTTCAGAGTTCAGATTTATTTTGCGTCATATTCTCGAACCGCATTATCGTAACTTTGTTCGCTAATTTCACGAAGATGATAACGATTTTCCAGATTAGTTTGACATCGCTTTATCGGCAATCATTTTGATATTGCCTGCTCTTATTTTGCGATGATGAAAACGAAGTTTCAGATTTATTTTGCGTCATATTCTCGAAGCGCATTATCGTAACTTTGTTCGCTAATTTCACGAAGATGATAACGATTTTCCAGATTAGTTTGACATCGCTTTATCGGCAATCATTTTGATATTGCCTGCTCTTATTTTGCGATGATGAAAACGAAGTTTCAGATTTATTTTGCGTCATATTCTCGAAGCGCATTATCGTAACTTTGTTCGCTAATTTCACGAAGATGATAACGATTTTCTAGATTATTTTGACATCGCTGTATCGGCAATCATTTTGATATTGCCTGCTCTTATTTTGCGATGATGAAAACGAAGTTTCAGAATTCAGATTTATTTTGCGTCATATTCTCGAAGCGCATTATCGTAACTTTGTTCGCTAATTTCACGAAGATGATAACGATTTTCTAGATTATTTTGACATCGCTGTATCGGCAATCATTTTGATATTGCCTGCTCTTATTTTGCGATGATGAAAACGAAGTTTCAGATTTATTTTGCGTCATATTCTCGAAGCGCATTATCGTAACTTTGACGCTAATTTCGCGAAGATGATAACGATTTTCTAGATTATTTTGACATCGCTGTATCGGCAATCATTTTGATATTGCCTGCTCTTATTTTGCGATGATGAAAACGAAGTTTCAGATTTATTTTGCGTCATATTCTCGAAGCGCATTATCGTAACTTTGTTCGCTAATTTCACGAAGATGATAACGATTTTCCAGATTAGTTTGACATCGCTTTATCGGCAATCATTTTGATATTGCCTGCTCTTATTTTGCGATGATGAAAACGAAGTTTCAGATTTATTTTGCGTCATCGAAGCGCATTATCGTAACTTTGTTCGCTAATTTCACGAAGATGATAACGATTTTCCAGATTAGTTTGACATCGCTTTATCGGCAATCATTTTGATATTGCCTGCTCTTATTTTGCGATGATGAAAACGAAGTTTCAGATTTATTTTGCGTCATATTCTCGAAGCGCATTATCGTAACTTTGTTCGCTAATTTCAAGAAGATGATAACGATATTCCAGATTAGTTTGACATCGATTTATCGGCAATCATTTTGATATTGCCTGCTCTTATTTTGCGATGATGAAAACGATACATGAGTCGACATAAATGCCGTGATTGTACCGTTTACGTTATCAAAATGAAGCGAAAACGTTACGAATATTAGTCAATAAACAATTATCATCGTAGGTATGCTTATTTAATAAGTCCGACAGACGATAAATGGGTCGAAATAAATGCCAAAATGATACCGATTTCGTTCTCAAAATACGCGAAAACGTTACGAATATAAGTCAATCAAAAACTCTTCGTAATTCTGAAATTTAATAATTCAAACAGACGATAAATAAGTGCCGTGATTTCAACGATTGCGTCCTCAAAGTGAAGCGAAAACGTGGCATGCATTTTTAATTTTTAATTCAATGATTCAAACGGACGATAACTCAGTCGAAGGAAGTGCTGTGACTTTACCGATTGCATCCTAAAAAGTTGAGCGAAAACGTTATGAATATTAGTCAATCAAAAACTCGTCGTAATTCTGAAATTTAATAATTCAAACAGACGATAAATAAGTCGAAATAAGTGCCGTGATTTCAACGATTGCGTCCTCAAAATGAAGCGAAAACGTTACGAATATATTAAGTCAATAAAAAAACTCGTCGTAATTCTGAAATTTCCGTCATGAGCGCGAGTTGAATTTTTCCCGTTGTCAAACTAGTAAAAAATAACATCAAACATGCCGATTCATCACAAAATAGAAGCGTCAATAGCTTCAAATCAAAGCCATTTCAACGATACCAATACAGCCTATTGTAAGCCCAAATTGTACTTCAGAGAGATGATGTAAACAGCGTTTATTCTGATGAGTTTTTACCGGGTTCCGTGCCGGTCCGGGACCCGGTAACAAAATCTGAAGCAACTTCCGGGCCGGTCCGGTCCGGGTTTTTTTCTTCAGGGCCCCAGGCTTATTTTCAACACCTGAAATTCCAAAAGGTCATTACCATGGGAAGGGCTATTATCCTCTCATAGTTCTCACAGTTCTGTTGCTCCCTCATAGACCCCCCCCCATCAACATGGATTGGGGGGGGGGGGGGGGCTTATTATCGAGAGCATGGAAAGAGAGGAGAACAAAATGTGATTTGAAGGGATCCAACACCAAAAAAGAAATTAAAGATGACCGCTTTATAGTCCATTCCCATTCCACCCGAAAGTTCAGATAAATAGGTTTCCAGAAATATGTTATTTAATGAAAACTCCACATTATTTGAGTATGAAGCCAAAACGTGCAGCTTGATGTTGATACAGATATAATGATGACGTGAATATGGAGTTGTCGGGGAGAAGAAATTCATTAAAAAGGGAGGCCCAAATTGAGGTTTACTTGACGTAGTGAGGGAGGACATGGAGGCAACTTACTGCATGGTGTAACTTCAGACAGACGAGGATGCACTCATCGTCATCAACTTCAGATGGCGCTGCAGAGTGCTGCTGCGTGTGGTCTTCATGAGAGCACGTCATGCAATAATCTTAATTTCTTCTTTGTTTTGCAGTTTTGCATCCTTCATTCCTTGTCCAGACACTCTCTTTATATCGTCAGTCCAACATATTATTGGTTGACGACCACTATCCCGTTTTCCTTTAAATAATCCTTGTGTTTTGTTTCTCAACACCTTCAGTTTCCTACCGATGTGCCCCCAAAACTTTAATTTTCTTTCCATATAATATATAGTTCTCCTTCTGATGGTCATGATATCTGTGCAGATTTTGTCCAGAATCCAAACATGATTTTGTCTTTTAATCTTTCTACGACACCTGAAAAGCCTTCTATATAGCACTAGACTGCATGCATGGATAAGCAGAAACTCGGGAAGAAGAAAACTCTCATTTTATTAACCTGTGATTTGTCATAATGACAAATTAAAGCTCCCAGCTCACAAGACCCTGTTTCTCGCTCCGCTAATTGCCAGCTCCCAAGACACTCTATTTCCCCCCATTTTAAAGTTGACTGAGGCAAACCCCCGCTCCTTAGCCCCCCGTTTTGAAGTTGGCTGAGGCACACCCCCGCTACTAAGACCCCCGTTTTGAGGCACACCCCGCTCCTAAGACCCCGCTGTTTCGGGCTGAGGTACACCCCCACCAAAAGATAATTCGAGTACCCCCTCCCCACCCCCCCCCCCCCCCCCCCCCCCACCCCGTAGCCGTAGGCGGTACCTATAAGGTGAGCCAACATATATGGGGGGGGGGGGGCGATGAGGGACTCAAGGCTTTGGAAATCATGATATGAAAACTTGCATGGTGTTATTTATTAAAAAAACAACTAATTATTGTATTTTCGACTCAAAGAGCTTTGTACGTACTATTGTGAGGGGGAGGGGGCGGGGGCAATGCTGTCCCCTAATTGCCCCCCTCCACGCCGGCGGCCGCGCCCTCCCATCCATTGGTCGATCCGTACGGTACGATACGGCGCGCGCGCGTGATCACTCTACTACTACAGAAATTGGTCATATCCCCCAACATTAGCGAGCGGTGGTTGTGCGTGCATCTTGGTCCAAATTGTAGACATGGCTCATTTATCGAAAGGGAAACTAGTGGCTGTTATTGGAGATGAAGTGAGTGTCCATAGAATGTAATTGTTTTTAAGTGTTTTTTCTTATAATCTGAAAAATAAAATGACCATTTTAAATTTAACAATTTGTTCTTGTTGACCTGTTAGGCAGTGTATATATATCTGTTTGTTCTTACCTAGCTGTTACCTTGTGCTGATGTACATTTTATATTTATATTACGTGACAGTATGGACGTAAGCGAAATAGATCAGAGTAGCGACTGTGGGATTGTGTGAAGAATACGCAGCTATACTAAGTCATAATCGCCGTCATACACTTGAATTGGGCGAGCGCGGGCACAGAGAAGCCAACATTTATGACTATTAAGCTGCGTTGTATCATTGACAGAAATATAATTTACCACATTTGCAATGGACAAGAAATGGGTGTGAGACGAAATACGATTGCATTGCTCATGTTGCTGAGCCTGAGCTGTGACTTTGTCATGTGTTTCTGTAGTTTAGAATGAAATGGGATAGGTGTTTTTTGTTCAGAGTGATGATCCAGAATATCTTTCAAATTATATTGCTTCCTCAAGGCTCTATCCCTGACCTATAAAGTATAAAGTAACTACACTTGATTTACCATGTTTAGAAATTACGGTAGTGCTTTATTATCATGTTTATTGATTTAAACATAATTTAATTATCAATTACACTCAGTCTCACTCTCAGTCTCAGAGTCAGAGACAGACACACAACACTACATTGTAATGCTGCGCTATACGGGAACAATGTGGGACAGTACAAAAAAAGTTTGTCAAAATTTCACACAAAATTCTTATCTTAAATTCAACAAAATCAATCATGACTGGCCCTAAAAATGATACAAGTGTTATATGAACTTACCAAAATGGTCCAAATTATTCTTCAAATGTCGAAAAAAATGGAAAATCTGCAGTTTTGGAAAATAAAAAGACTGAGAAAATCTCAGTCGTGATCCCTCTCGAAAGTGTTGCTGCTATCTGGATGACTGTCATGTATTTCCCGCAAGCTTCCCACACCACACGTGTTACCGTATCCGAATTCTGACACGGCGTATCCGAATTCTGATACGGCGTATCCGAAATCGGATACGGCGGGCATGCTTGCAGATCGCGAGTTGGCTTGTTTTGGACAGTAATAAGCGGCCTCCGCATGTTGCGGGCGGGCTTTCTTTGTTTACGATGGGACATCGAGCAGGAAGAGAAAGAAATGGAACTTATATGACGATTTTTGTAAGTATGACTTATCATTTTGAAAATGAAATTTTGTACAATAAATCATAAAATCAGCTTCAATCTAGGTATGCAATTTTTAACTTTAGATATGCTGTTCTTTTCTCTCTGTTTGTAGTTCAAATTGTGTCCCGTAGATTTTTACCACTGTGAGCAGTAAATGGTCCATCAGGACCATTTACAATACATTGTAGATGTGGAGACAGAGGGCATTCTTCTCTTCGAAGATGTGCCCACGACTTGGAATGCATGACTAAAAGAACCCATGCTTAGTTTATGCAGTTGTATAGCGCATCCGTTCTTTTGGTCGTGCATGCAAAGTCGTGGGCACGTCTTTGAAGAGAAGGCCAAGTCGGAGACAGTTTTGACCTAGTCTAGGAAGACGAAATGTAGAGACATTTACATTAACATTTGGACTTTTTTTTTAACATGTCATACATTACGTCTTGGTACACTGTGTACACGAACTGTACTCAGGTCACTTTCACAAATCTTAGCCTACCCAAAACCCCCAAATTTGGTTGGAAATATTTAGGCTACTCACCTGAATTTTGACGACCAGGCAGATGAGTACTCCCACTGTCCTATTCTTCTGTCCTAAAGACGTTTACAACTTGTCGTTCTAGTCAAATCCAAACTTTTCCAAAGGAAAACACAGCCAGACGTTCGACGCGCCGCCATTCCTGTTACACGTAAACACAGTCGCGGGGTACGCACATGTAGTAGGTATTGTATTTGCCTGAAAAGACATTTGCATAATATACGCGAATACGGGTGCCGGACAACTCGGCCAACGGATAACTCGACCCCTACATACTCGGCCAAACCGAGTTGGTAGGGGTTGGGTCTGATCTCCTCAAATACTTTATTTCCCGTAACAAAATTTACACATGTTGCCCGTGAAGACCAATTCTTCCCATTTTATTACTTTTTATTTCGAAAAAAATATTTAAAATGTCAAAAATTAAACAAAAATAAAAGGGGTCGAGTTGTCCCGAGGTCAGATCCAAACCCCTACCAACTCGGTTTGGCCGAGTATGTAGGGGTCGTTGGCCGAGTTCGTAAGGGTCGAGTTATCCGTTGGCCGAGTTGTCCGGCACCCGTATTCGCGTATATTATGCAAATGTCTATACACGGCATGCAAAGCCTACTACAATACCTACTACATGTACATGTGCATAACCCGCGACTGTGTTTACATGTAACAGTAATGGCGGCGCGTCGAACGTCTGGCTGTGTTTTCCTTTGGAAAAGTTTGGATTTGACTAGAACGACAAGTTGTAAACGTCTTTAGGACAGAAGAATAGGACAGTGGGAGTACTCATCTGCCTGGTCGTCAAAATTCAGGTGAGTAGCCTAAATATTTCCAACCAAATTTGGGGGTTTTGGGTAGGCAAGATTTGTGAAAGTGACCTGAGTACAGTTCGTGTACACAGTGTACCAAGACGTAATGTATGACATGTTAAAAAAAAAAGTCCAAATGTTAATGTAAATGTCTCTACATTTCGTCTTCCTAGACTAGTTTTGACCTTTTTTTAGTTTCATGTTCTGTTTGGGCATTCTCTACCAGTTGCAGTGCCAATGTTATTATAACAACATATATCTGTTCTTTTAGTCATGACACAGGCTCACACGTCTTGGTAAAGAATGCCCTTGTTTGGGTCATTCTGTTCATTTCTGTCAAACTGTAATTGTAAACAAACTTAGCATTCTGATTTTTTGCCCATCCGAACCCAATCGACTATGAAAATGAAGATAACTGTTCCCATGTTCTGTATCGCAAACAAATTAAGGGAAGAAATGAACTCTGGTACAATTTATTTGTTTTCTGTTAGCAAAAAACAGTTTGAAACTTTGAATGTAATGCATATTTTTGACTCGGGACGTTTGTATAGGATCATGTGAACAAATGTCTGAATTAAGGCTGAGTCGGTTCGGTCGATCACACCGGTTACCAACCGTTTCAATCGGGACCCGGTTCGGTATATCGGAAACGGTGCCCCGAAAAAAAAAATAAATAAATAAAATGTTAAAAAAGAAATTAAGATTATCACAATAATGTAGCGGAATTCAAATAAAAAACGGGGCAATTGATATAATTTACTTTAAAGAGTGGTTATTTTCGAGAAATTCTTGGTTCGTTACTTCCTTTGACAGTCAGAAATTGAACAGGAAGCGCAAAATTGCTAGTCATTTGAACGATATTGTCGGCGGATGTGCACACAATGTTAGTCCGATACTCCAGGGGAGTTGTCTGATGGATCTTTGTATGATCCAGCTGATGAGCCAGTGCATTCAAAAAGTGGCTAAAAATACGTTTTTTGGTAATTTGCACCATTTTAAAATGTTTTGATATTCTACTTACATGATTTCATGGCGTTTGATAGCTGAACAGAAACAAAAATGAGCCCCAAAACAATGAAAACAATTACGCAAAATATCGATAAAAAACGACTACATCGCTCCTATTCGCTCATATACTTTGTGTGCAAGATACAGGTCTTTTTTTCTTACCCGAGTCGAGATTCATCCGCGGCCGGTGGAACTATGTTAATACATCCGCCATAGGTTATAAGTTATAACGTATGGCGGATGTATTAACATAGTTCCACCGGCCGCGGATGAATCTCGGGTAAGAAAAAAAGACCTGTATCTTGCACACAAAGTATATGAGCGAATAGGAGCGATGTAGTCGTTTTTTATCGATATTTTGCGTAATTGTTTTCATTGTTTTGGGGCTCATTTTTGTTTCTGTTCAGCTATCAAACGCCATGAAATCATGTAAGTAGAATATCAAAATGGTGTTGATTGCGAAAAGGCTAATTTATAGCCACTTTTTGAGGGCAGTGGCTCACAGTCACAAGCGATCGTACATGTGATGTTTCCCCCGCCCGACTAGCGGGCTAAGTTTCTGTGAACCGTGTTGCGATGCGCAATGGTGAACAAACGATCGATTTCTAGGTCCAATTTACTTCGAAAAAAAGTACTTTTCATCCGAAACTGAGTTAATTCTGGATAGTCTGTAACTATTTTCCCGTAAAGATTGATATGTAAATCCATAAAAGCCTCGGTATTTATAATGTTATTTGCATATAAAAAGAGCAATATAAGCCCCAAACGGTGCATTTTTGCCGATGCGTGCACGATTGCGTGATTTTACCGGTCCGAGTTTCGACGGTAAAAATTTATCGGGATACCGGTTCCCGACCGGTAAAAGTTTATCGGGACCCGGTTCCGACAATTACCGACATGACTCAGCCTTAGTCTGAATGTTAAATGTTACATGTCTCATACAAACGTTCTTCTGAACTAAATAGACTGTAGGTTGATCTTAAAAGTTAGCATCAATACTCAATAGTGTTAAAAGCGCATTGATCTAGAAAGTTTTACAAGTGAGAAAAAAATAGTTTGGCTTATTGTTTTCTTGGACAATGAGGGCAGCTTTGAATTACATCATCCCTTGCCATGTTTAAGAAGCATGGGGATCCAAAATTAAACTTTACACTTTTGTCTTCCTTTATTTTTCATTTTCAAGGATACTTGCACTGGTTTCCTGCTGGGTGGCATTGGAGAAATTAACAACAAGCGGCAGCCAAACTTTCTGGTTGTAGAGAAAGGTAAATCAGTGAAAATACATATTTGGAAATTCTGTTACAATGTAGGATTTTTACAACTATGTTTTCATTGTAGTTATGTAAATAAAGATACCTGGGGGTTATAATTTGATACAGGTATATAGTTGACAAGAGTGAAGGAATAAGTGTAAGTTTTTATCACCAAAACTGCATTTTTTTTATCAGACAGCGAGCAAAAATGTGTCGGTAACTGACGTTATGCAAAAAAGACGAGCACACTTATGGTCTTGAATCAAAGTGTACAATATATCATGTCCCAGACTGGCTAGAATGATAAGTTTGATGTGACATCACCCCGTGGTACCCAGGAACAGATGTACAAAATATAGAGTAATTGGCATCGTTTCCCTTTATGCTGTGATAACTTTACCGACAGCTTGACGGTAACTGACGTTATGGTTGTTACACTTCCCATAGGCTTAACACCTGAAAAATCATGAGTTGGAATCGGTTTGAAATATCTTGTGTCCTTAACTTGTTAGAATTAATTTTTGGGTATGGATTAATACCTTGGTCCATCTAGAACATACACAAATGAAAGGAGACCTTTGTCCATTACCTTGGTCCATCTAGAACATACACAAATGAAAGGAGACCTTTGTCCATTTTCTATTCATTCTGTAAAAAGTTTATTGTGAGCATGACGGTAACTGATGTTACCGTCGGCGAAAAAAATACACGGGGGCGGCGGGCGAATTCGCCCCCGAAATGCCCAAATTCGCCCCCGAAAAAAAAAAATTTGCCCCCGAAAATTTTATTTTTATTTTTAAAATTTTTTTAAATTAATTAATTTATTTTTTATTTTCGGGATTTTTCTGTTTGGATTGTGATCAAATGCTTATAAAATGATCACTTACAGCATTATAGCTTATTAGTAGCCCCAGAAATTCGGAAAGGAGCCCGGAAATTTGTAGCCCCCAAAAGTTGGAATGTAGCCCCCGAAATTGGAGCCCCCGAAATAAAAATATAAATTTTTTCGCTGTTTACCGTAACGTCAGTTACCCATGCTTTATCTATGGGATGTATATGGAACTGATTTTGTCACTGTTTCTACACAAATATCATACTAGCGAAATGTTTAATACTGATATCAACCTAGAAAAGGATCAAACAATGGGAAATGGGGACCTATGGGGCTAATTGACGTTTCATGTACTTTACCTATGGGTGGTAAGTACATTATGTTCAGGTTGTACCGTTGTAGAACTAATTTGTTGATTCCTCATGAATCTTTCCATATCAGTCACATGTTTAGGACTGATAAAACTTAGCAAAAGATTAAAAACAGTGATTTTAAATTAATTATCAATGATTTGAAATGAATATGGGGTGTGGGGATCTAAGGGGCAAGCCCCTTTTCCCTATCACAGAAATAAAGAGAGGATTTTGCCTTCTTTACACCATTTCATAATTTAAGGGCTTTCCACCCATTTACACTTACTGAGAGATACAACTTACAGAGAAACAAAAGGAAATTAAACTTAAAATAAGATGATTAAAACCAATGATTTTGGTAACTGACGTTGCATCCATTGCATCACATGTTAAGTCTTTTGAAAGAACTTTATATTGATTTACCTGATAATAACTGGCTTAGGCAATTTAGCCAGTGCCTCCTGAAGGTAAATGAATCTGTCAATTACCATTGTTCCCTCAGTAAATCATGAACATTTTGTTAATTGACGTTAAATCGTGGTAACTTACGTTACATACATGGTAAATGACGTTACACATTTTGAAAAGCCAATTTTGACCAATGGTATGTGGGCATCCCAATTCTTTTTGTATTGATAGAAAGAGAGTTGGTCAAAGATTACAAATCTCAAGTAGCATCCCATGTATCACCTTCTTTGAGGAATAAATTGAAAAAAATCCTTGTTTTTGGTAACGGACGTTACATCCATTATGGTAAACTGATCTAATAAAGATTTTTGTCGAATTCAATGATCAAACCAGCAATATTTTTCATGCCATTTGGTAAAGTGTTTTTCTGGTTTTCATGTGAAAATTTATCAATTGAAGTAATGGTTAAGTGGATTTACTGATAGCAAATTGTATGTGAATTTATCTTTCTCATCACCAAATTTTCTACATGTATACTTTGATGGCCATTTTGAAAATGAAAATGGCCGTCATTGAACAAAAAATGATGGTTCCTAAAACTTCAACTCATGAATTGTTAAAAAATATGAGTTATTTGAACCAAATATCATTTTGAATTTTTGGCATCTATGTCCCTTATGTCGTGGAATTGCCCATTTTTTTTAATGAAAAATAATGTAAAAGAAAAACAAATGATACACTGTAACATGTAAAAGACTTGTTTACATAATTTTTCTAATGATAGTGTTCATGCATGATAAGCAATGAGATCACAATTTGTGATCAATTGAAAGATGGCAATTTGTAAAATTAAAATTACTTCAAGTGTACAGGGCACCAACATTATTTCTCATTACATTACACACATTACTGATCAATTCAATGTAAAAATTGATTTGAGATTTCAAAAAAGATTTGGGGGTCCAAATGCATGAGATTTAAGAATGCTGCAGATTTTTAGCTTGTTTATGAATTGCTATCTTCATCATCAACTAGAACACTGCAGCATAGATAACACATTTTATAATAGTTTTTATTCATTTTAATTTCATATGTCAGAAGTGTGATGTTGTCACGGCTGGTCGGCTGCCCATGACATCTGAACCAGGACATTGCAGAGCACATATATCGCATTCACTATTTTACAAATGTTTCAATTTCATACGCATAAGCTGGATGTTAAATTTTGTAATGGATTTTTCCCAACTCAGGAGTGCTTCAGGAGTTTTGTGGCCCATTCCACCATCATTATCTTCCTCATCAACCAGAACATTGCAGAGCAGATACTACAATTTGTTAGATATTGAATGTTTATTTTTAAATTGACAAAGTGATTTTTCCGTTTCCTATCCAGACACGTCTGTCCATGACATTGAGGAGTGCTTCAGGAGTTTTGTGGCCCGTTCGGACATCGCCATCATCCTCATCAACCAGAACATCGCAGAGCACATCCGCCACCTGCTGGACAGCCACACTGAACCAGTGCCCTCCATCCTAGAGATCCCCTCCAAGGACAGTCCGTATGATCCAACCAAAGACTCCATCCTAAGAAGAGCAAAGGTAATTTTGTGCATTTGGTTTCTGTTTCTTAAAGGTCAAATTGAATTTTAGTTGAATCCTATTTTATCAGGATCCATATTGAACCAGTACCCTCCATCCTAGAGATCCCATCCAAGGACAGTCCGTATGATCCAACCAAAGACTCCATCCTAAGAATCCTAAGAAGAGCCACTGATGAGAATTCGGAGCCTTTGAGTTAAGAGTTGTTGTTTTTGAAGTTGTAATACATGTAAAAGAATATTGCATCACAAACTACATCGAACCAGTGCCCTCCATCCTGGAGATCCCGTCCAAAGACAGTACTTTTTATCGAAAAAGTACTACTCCATCCTTACATGAGTAAATGGTCAACTTTCAGTTTCTTCCTTAAGTATCATCATTTCATTTTCTTATAATCTTTGAAGTAAAATAGCCAATCAAAAATATGTCTCGGACATAGGAATAAAATGATATCCACATAGAATTCAGATCTGTAATTTTGTTTTCTACTAGGTGAAGTTCAGTTCCATCAAAAACCCACATAATTATTATATTATTACATCATGTATTAATGTTTATTTCTACCCTATTGTAACAAAAAATACCAATATTTTCTTTAAAATTTCATATTTGAATGTAATCAAATTTAACACCATATTTTGTTTCTCTTTGTCTTTCCCCTCTCACAGGGTATGTTCAGTGCCGAGGACTTCCGTTGATGATCGACCCAAGGCAGCGTTGTTACAATATCTATTTGACCAACTGTTAAGGAGATCAGAAATCTACGAGACGAAATATCTGTATTATAGCCTAACAAAAATAAATTTTATGAGACGTCTCTCAAAATCAAATCAATTGCAAATGGCATTAATCACCATGCACTCTTTGCCCACTCTGCATATCTTCAGAAGGCAATATTTTT